>JAVTVY010043150.1:0-21284 GCA_036873755.1 Hanleya hanleyi | reverse complement strand
ACTTGACAATTCCGCTTTCTATTTTGCAAAATTGAAAGTAGAAAGATGGAAAGCTCCACATCGCTCCTGTATTTGAGCTTTCCCTCTCACAAAATTGAAAGCAGGAAGGACCACACATATGTTCCAGTTTACCGAAAGGAATTATGAAAAGATAATAAAACTAAAAGACAATAAGAATACGAGAGTGATACTTTGTCAAAATTTGTCCTGTCGCTTCATCTTGCTCCAAGAGTTAAACAGTTCCATTTTGCGACCTATGGACACATTTTTGGCAGGAAGAAGTGTTCACCTACATGTACAACATAACTCTCCATCGCGTCAGTGCATGTTGTTCCAACAATTTAATCTTATGTCATATAATGCAAATGTTGAACACTGGAACAAACCAGACTAATTTTCCCAAGTATATATCACACTATTTCTATATATGTTATAAATTCATTTGGAAAGCTTGAATTCTGGAGCAAGGTAGAGCTTTCTATCTTTTTACTTACAAGTTCGTGTCAGAGATGGAAAGCTTGAATACTGGAGTGATGTAGATCTTTCTACATTCAATTTATGAGATGGAGTAGGACAGCTTGAATACAGGAGTGATATCATATATAGCTTTCCATCTTCCTTCTTTTAATTTTGTGACATAGAAAACATAATTGTCAAGTATTTTGGCACAGACCATCATGGTTTGGTCACAATCAGGGGAGATAACTTGACAAATTACACATGCAAGTCTTGTCACAATCAGGGGAGATAATTGACAAAAAGAAATGTATTATTTGTAAGCGTTGATGCATACACGAAGACAACTTGACAAAAACAAATTACACATCCAAGTCTTCTCACAATCAAGAGAGACCGCTTTGACAAAACACAAATTATATCCATGACTTGCAACCAAGAGTGGCAATTATATTACATGTATCATAGGGAATCTATACATGTGCAATCCAATCAAGGCTAATCAATTGTTTAAATATGATGGCAAGGCCTTGTCGTTCTGTTAAAATGATTATTATACAGTTTGAATATATCATGTTCATAAGACCTAAGCAAACCGATTATGCATGTGTTTTTTCTGTAGTCGTAGATGCTGCTATTTCATACACTTGCATACCAGTACATAAGCTACTGTACCTGCATCTTTTTACGAATCACATCAAATGGGAAAGTCACTGTGCCTGCAAATCCAGAGGCAATGCACCCATTAACAAAACTGTGCATTGGTGTCTTCTGTTCTTTTGGTGCTGTCCACAGTGCATCCATGAATTCATATGCCATCAACATCAAGGTAGAGTAGGGGGCTGAAGCTGCAATTTCAAATTGGGTAATATAAATTCAAGCATGAAAAGAAATATAAATATGGATGGCAAGGCTCTAAACAAGAAGACTAGATGTATGCTAATAATAGGATTTATCCCTCCTTCCTAGAATTTGTTTCGGGTTTGAAAAAAAGCACAGGAGTTAGAATTCAATCCCCCAGACCATTTGTAGACTATTTTCTGGGCAAAGTCCAAGAGGACTGATTTATTACCACTATGCAATGCACAGTTGCCATCGCTAAGAGCTGTTTTTTCACTCTTCTGAATTCAAATTTGGGGGAGCAATAACTCTCTCTTTTCTTAAATCCTAAGCACTGTAGAATATGTTCCAGCCAAACTGTTGTAGTTCTGTAGCTATATGGGCTGTGATCAGTACAGGGGCAAATACAGTTTTCTAATTTGGGCACCCTTTCCAGCCCTCTAATTTGGGCTAAATTAAGGTCCTTGAGTGGAATTACATGTTAGGAGACCCTGGATTGTCCACGAAGTCCTCAAACTGATTTTTGTTGGTCTGAACAGAACACAGAATGCCCAGATGTTATCTGGTCAATTCTTTTTCAATCAAAAAGTCTGTAATTTGGGCTTTTTGGAGACCAGCTGTAATTTGGGCACCTTTAAAGGGTATCAAAACAGGCCTGTATTTGCCCCTGCAGTACAATAATAGATGGAGAAACCATCCAATGCTATATGACATTCTTAAACCCTACAACTTGACCACATTAGTGGGTGACACCACACTTTTAAAATAATCTACATATGGTATATGGTAATCTAGCATCATGCAATTTGTGTGAATTCACAGGATTAACCTACCAATAATACCTTACCCAAAAGAGTAACTGGGAGTCCTCGGAATAAAGCTTTAGGTCCTTCATGCTTGGTAATTTGGTAAAAGGAATCAGTAATTCCTTTGTATGCTGACTTCGTTTTGTCCATTGGCTGTATTATAAGACGTGTCCGAACCACTTCAATGGGATACGTCATCACATTTGCCAAAATACCGGCACCCATTCCCACTGTCATTGCTTTCCCAGCATTTAGTCTACCAAAGTCATCTGACAAGACTATTTTCAGTTTATGAAAAGCTGCCAGCTGTATTGCAGAAAATGGAAAAAGTCGAAGGCAAGCTAAAAAGTTGCCCCTCCAAAACGATCTTAACCCATCTTGCTCATAAGTTGATTTGCATGCATTGATTAGCCCACTCCGTGTTTCTGGAAGTCCAACTTGAGTTCGTATTTTGATAACATCCAGTGGGGCGGTAAGAGATCGACTTAAAATTCCAGCAACTCCTCCTGCTACAAAGTTCTGGGCTGCCGTGATTCTGGTATCCTGCGTTGGCATTGATGCTGCAAGTTTGCAAATAAGATCCCAGGAGTAATAAAGTTAAAGATTTGATGTGGTTTTGACCTTCCGTTTTTAGCAGACGCCAGTAAAGCCTGTTAACCTACTCCCCAAGTTCACTTAAAAAAATAATCTCACAGTCAATAACTTAGAGCCAGAATGCCACCCAGTGTATTTGAAAAAAAATATTGTAGTTGGTGTGGATGGTGGTGTATGGTATTGTATGTAACTAAGGATTTATTAATCCAGTCGATATGTACAAAACATTCGCTTGGCGTAGTAATATTACATATCGGAAGTTTAGCCGGAACTATTAAAAATGGCTGCAAACGTGTTGATCTGCACGAGTGCTTTGCGGGTAAATAACATATGGACGATCCGATACATTGCCAGATATAAGTGCACTGGTCTGTCTGACACACTACAACAGAAAACCATGTTTCTAGTTCCCAACCTTTTGCCATCAACTCGTTTAGAACGCAACGTTTTGGCAATACTGATGGCATGAGTGATGGTGTAGCTAAGGAACTGGGGACCCCCCCCCCCCAACTCCTGACATATGATTCTCCCAGACAACTCCTGCTAAACAAAAACAGAGAAGTATACGTCATTTGTTCCATCTGCTGTTAACAACCCGCGAAACGGGGATACAGATTCCTATACCACAACATGGTTTTGTGAAATAGTCGCCCTCCAATAATATGTGAAAATCGAGCACCTGGAACACTTTTTTTTATGTAGGACAATTGTCCTTATTTCCCAATGTACCATATTTTCAGATATTCAAACGATATTTCTTTGGAAAATTAAGTCAAACCAATTCTGGAAGACGGAGGTATCCCAGCAGCCTTTGCGGCGGCCCCTAACAACTATGGCGTGGGCTAAAGCAAGGCATAGCGACGTATTCACTTAGCCCAGGCAGACCGCGCTTCTCGCCGTTAAATCGTATTTCCTCGACGTTTGAGGCTGGTAATCATTTGGAATCGATAATATATTATTAATAAAGTAACATTTAGCAGCTGAAAGGATCAATTGTGTGGATGTTAATTGTTAAAATAACCAAATCTTTGATCTGACTAACTCTTTCTAAAGACGAGTACCTAAGAAGTAATTATGAATGATATAATTTCTCTTGTTGGTGAATGAAATTACAAAGCATTTTATAACGTTGAGATGTAATTCCCATAATTCACACCACTTAATTATGTTGTCGATATCTTGTTGTAATAAATGGCAATAGTTCACACAAGTGATTTCTCAACCAAACTTGCTGTCATCGGCATACAGGTAACAGCTAGAGTTAGTTAAAGTAGACGGAAGGTCGTTGATACAACAAACATTAACGGTCCTAAAAGAGAACCCTGAGGAATTCCAGATGAAACATCTGTCCAATCCGAGGATTCTCCATTAATAACAACTCTTTGTTTACGCTGATAAAGATAAGACATCAACCATTTCCACAGCGAACCAGAGATTCCATAGGCCTTCAGCTTACATATCAAATGCTGATGGACAACACTATCGAACGCCTTCGTAAAGTCTGTATATACAACATCTACTTGGCTACATTTATCAATACAGCTGCTGATCCAATCAGTAAAAAGTGTCAAGTTTGTTACTGTAGTTCTTTTCGCTACAAAACCATGTTGTTCAGAACAAATAAATGTGGATAAAAACGGATAGATTTCGTTATAAACAACTTTTTCAAATACTTTGCTGAAACGGGTAAAAGCGAAACAGGTCTAAAATTCTTTACGTTATTCTTGTCCCCAGATTTAAAAATTGGGATAACATTGGCTTTCTTAAAAACACTTGGGTACATTCCTGATCTGAGGGACTGATTGGAAAGAATAAAAAGTGGACGACAAAGCTCCTCTGCACACTCCTTTAAAACAATATTAGGGATGTTGTCATACCCACATGCCTTATTCGTATCCACAGCTTTAAGAACAGACAGTATATCATCAAATGATAAGTTAATATCCGATAAAATATCGTCCGTAAAGGGGTCTATTTCAGGAGGTGTAGCGTTAGCAAAAGTAAAAACGGACTGAAATAAAGTGTTGAACACATTAGCAATGTCTAATGGATTGTCAGCTTCGGTAACTTCATCGGTAACACATGACAGCACACTTCCCTCTTTATGCTTACTCTTCACAAAAGACCAAAAGTGCTTTGGATTTTTATTGATTGAATGCTCTGCATTGTCACAGTATTCGGCATATTTAGTCTTTTGTAGTTTCTTCAGCTCCGTGCGTTGTTCTGAAAACCGAGCGTATGCCTCAGACTGTTTGTCCGCGCCTGTACGCTTATAGTCCTTGTGGCTTCTTTCCTTTTTTACCCCTCGGGCAAAGTTTGCCCGAAGGGTATTGTCGTCGTCTGTCCGTCTGTCTGTCTGTCCATCTTTCTTGTGAACACGATATCTCAAGAAGAATTATAGCCAGGCATTGTAAATTCATACCACAAATGTATCGGGTGAAGGGTCAGAAGCCTATTAAAAAGGACTGACCTTGACCTATTTTATCAAGGTCAAATTATAGTATTTGCTATATTTTTGAAGGATTGAAGCTAGGATCTCCAAATTCGTATTACTTATGCAACTGGTGATTGACTAGAAGCCTACCCCAGTTGACTGACCTTGACCTATTTTTTATAGGTCATATACTGTTTATTATAATATAAAATGAAGAAATAAAGCTAGGCTTTCCAAATTAATACTATGTATATATCTGGCGAAGGTCCAGAGGTGTACTGAAGATGACTGACCTTGACCTATTTTACCAAGGTCAAATTACAGTATTTGCTATATTTTTTGAAGGATTGAAGCTAGGGTCTCCAAATTCATATTACTTATGCAACTGGGGATTGACTAGAAGCCTATCCCAGTTGACTGACCTTGACCTATTTTTTCAAGGTCATATTTTATTTATTATGGTGTAACATGAAGAAATATATCTAGGCTTTCCAAATTGATACTATGTATACATCTGGCAAAGGTCCAGAGGTGTACTGAAGATGACTGACCTTGACCTATTTTATCAAGGTCAAATTTTAGTATTTGTTATATTTTTTTTAGGATTAAATTTAGGGTCTCCAAATTCATATTGTGTATGCAACTCGTGATTGACTAGAAGCCTATCCCAGTTGACTGACCTTGACATATATTTTAACGGTCATATACTGTTTATTATGATATAACATGAAGAAATAAAGCTAGGCTTTCCACATTAATACTATGTATACATCTGGCGAAGCTCCAGAGGTGTACTGAAGATGACTGACCTTGACCTATTTTATCAAGGTCAAATTTTAGTATTTCTAAAAAATTTGAAGGATTGAAGCTAGGGTCTCTAAATTCATATTAGTTATGCAACTGGTGATTGACTAGAAGCCTATCCCAGTTAACTGACCTTGACCTATTTTTTCAAGGTCATATGCTGTTTATTATGGTCTAACATGAAATATATCTAGGCTTTCCAATTTAATACTATGTGTACATCTGGCAAAGGTTGATAGGTGTACTGAAGATGACTGACCTTGACCTATTTTATCAAGGTCAAATTTTAGTATTTGCTATATATTTTGAAGGATTAAAGCTACGTCTCCAAATGTGTGCAACTCATGATTGACTAGAAGCCTATCCCAGTTGACTGACCTTGACCTATTTATATACTGTTTATTATGATATGACATTGAGAAATAAAGCTAGGCTTTCCAAATTAATACTATGTATACATCTGGTGATGCTCCAAAGGTGTGCTGAAGATGACTGACCTTGACCTATTTTATCCTTGACCTATTTTGTCCAGGTCAGATTCTATTTAGTACAATATTCCATGAAAGATTTACATTGTCCAAATTTATACCACTTATGGCTGGACCTGACATCTATTGAAGAATATCACTGACCTTGACCTATTTTTAAAAGGTCAAATTCTATATGTTAAGTCTAAGGTCTCCAAATTCCTGTTCCTTATGCAATTAAATTAGAATTGACTTGAAATTGTTTGAAGATAACTGACCTTGATCGATATTTCCAAGATAAAATTACTTTATTTGATTATAAGCTTTTTAGAAGAGCATATTTAGAGCTAAGAATTCGGTCGATCATGCTCTACCAGAACCTCAGACCTTGGCAAAAGCGAACTACAGCCAACCCTACTAGATCACATTTTTGTTAATCTAGTTCTAAAAATACGCTGATGATATTATACAATGCATGAGTGAGTGAGTGAGTGAGTGAATATGACTTAACGTCGCTTTCAACTATATTTCCGTCATATCACGACGTTGGATCCTATTCCTTTTCATACCCGGGAACCCCACGGGTGCCTCAGTTAGTCGCCTCTTGCGACAAGCTCTCTGAGGAGCTGAGGCATATTCTTACCATGGCTTGCGGTGTGCACGACGACATCCCAGGTCAATCCCCGGAAGCACCACGGGGCTACAATGCATGATTGCTTGGTGTAAACAATAACTGATAGCCGAGGGGTATTGAAGCCCAATGGGCTATTTTATTTCACTAGAGCAATAAATTTGTGGTCATACCAATCAGGGAAAGATCATTACCAAAGCGATACATCAACACTGCTGTTAATCTACACTGCTGTTAATCTACACATCACATACTACCATTATGTGAAAGTTCAGCAACTTTTAAATTTGCATCATTATGGGTCCCATTTGGGCAAATTGGTGCAATTCTCGACTTGAAATTACATCATTCTTCACACAATATAAACCGATAATACATGTAACACACTCATAAAAAATTCCATTCAAGTCCCGGGACACTGCCTACTAGGGGAAGAGGCTCTAAGGGAATAGGTAGCCATCCCCCAAATTTTTGGAGTGAGTAGGCGCGTATACATGATCTTCCAGCCAGAGACCATTAACTGTTTCCATCAAATGATGGTGCCAAGCTGAACAGATTAGTCTCTCAGTAATAGTACTAAACTACCGGCTTATTTGACATCTACTGAGTGATAACTGTGTGTAAAAAGCCGAGAAACCGGTCAACTATTTCTTCACAATCAACTGTGAAATGAAGCAATAATAATTTTTTCCCTTGTGAAACATATGTTTATTAATAAATAGCAAAACAGCTCATAATTATTATTTTAATTTTTGGATTGAGAGTGAATAGATGTTTGGCTAACATCCTTCATTGTTGTTATATTTAGTGAGGTTCAACTGATTGCAAAAAATTGTTCACTAATATCTTCAAATATTTGGACACATTTGTTAATATCCCACTGATAAGACCACGCTTTGTCGTCATGAGTATATGAGGAGATCAGTCTGCCCACATTGATAATGTATAAACTACACTGTTGAAGTGTTTCAGATTTAAATTATGTTGACTGAGAAAGTTCCTTGGGGCATTGATGTAAAGAGGGAGCTCGCCTCACTGTCAAAATAGAATCCTGATCTCGGTGTCACAAGGCATGGCTCTTTGTTGAGAATGGAAAATATTAGCATCTCGATTATCTCCCTTGCTTTGCAGCACTGTTATGCATGTGCTGATGGGTGTTGGCCATTACTATCTCGTTTACTGCCGAAACTCACCATGATGGTGGCAGTTCTGTTAGTTCAAATGTTAAAACCTTTCTGTGGATAATCGGGCTGCCAATAAGGTTGCAATTAATAAATACTGATATCACACCATATAGTCAACAAATCTCATCTTCATACCACACCAAACAATTTTTTTCAAACTTGCCAAGAGAGAAATTGAGGCTGAATTATTGATAAAAATAAAAGAATGTCGCTAATTGTTGTTTTCATTCACTAATGAAGAAATAGACCTTTCATGTGAACCCTAAAGAAACCTATGCAAAAAATTAATTATGGACTAATCTTTCGCTTGGTAATGAAGTGATCCAGTACTGTCAATGATCTGTTGCTGTCGCACAAACTGTACAATAGAAAAACCTTTAACACTCAGAACACAATAGCACTCCTGCTGTTTTTTACTAGAACATTCAACAAGCTTGCGGTCATGGGTTACAAGTTGGAGTCATTTGTTTTTATATGCCCATCGATACACAAGGTCATATATTGCGGTCTGTCTATCTAAATATTGTAGCTGGAATTTGAAATAGTGACATACTAATAATAGTTACACCTAAGCTCCACACTTCACTGCATGGAAACTATAACACAGCAGCCGAGTTGTCGATCTCAAATCATTGAAAGTGGGGAGGGAGACCTGGGAGGACGAGCAACACCCCTCTCCAGCCCTTCGCTGCTTCCTACACCTATGCTTGCACTCGTACAAGTTTGAGCAATTTCTGTTTTAACATGTTTAACAAAATGTACGATGAGTGCTCCTGAAGAGGGACACATTCTATAATCATGCAAAGGGTCCTTTATAATTGATAATTTTTGCATCATGTATAATATTTGTACTGTGTACTAATATGTTTCCCTGAATACTTTCAGACACTCGAGGCTGAAGATGATTGCACTGTTGGTCTGTTGCTGGGTCACATACGAGGTGATCAGATTACCATCCTCAGTTGGGTGAATTGTTCTCATAATACGGAGGATGTGATAACAGAAGTTGACAGAATCCTCCTTATATGCTCAGCTGGTAAGATTCTTCATATATTATTGTACAGTGTTCAGATTATGTGCATTGTCATAGAAGAAGGTGTTTTTAAGCCAAAGAAAGGTTGTCGGTCGTGGGTGAATTATAATGATGTGTACACTCTCACTAGAGATGTTATTTTAATGCATGCATGATGTATCTTGTATGTACAGATGTATCATAAAAGACAACATTGAAATTAAACTTCAAGGTGAATTGCAAAGGTATTTGGATTCTCCTTTGAATAATGATAGAAATGTCACGCTATATATTTGGTACACCAAGCCCAGCTGCAAGTAGATTTGGAAACCATCAACGCTTGTCTTATTGTGATATATTACGTCAGAACATCTGCTCGAAGACTGATGTTGGGTCAGGTGAATGTGATATGATGTTGTGAAGAAAATGACCTAGCACCATATGGGCGGATAAGCGATGCAGATTTCATATCTGAAATCGGCTGGGCTTGACAAACCAACTTTGAAGCAATTTCTAAAGTTACTAGGAGACATAAGACTTCAGGTAAAGCCAAATAAAGTAGATGGCTTATATTTCCACCATTAAATAACTTACGAAAAATTAAATAGGAGTATAAAAAATCTTTGCATTTCACTTTTTCATGGTGTGAACTAACATTTTGTTTGTACAGTTGTAGCTGTAACTTGCACTTTTCAAACTTTGCATTGCTTAGGCTGTTATCTATAGATTCCTAGAACAAATAGAATATGATGATACAAGTTGTGAATGATCAGTACATGTTCCTCTTCAGGATTGTCTGTAGTGGGTATGTTTTATGTCAGCGAGATACCACCCACAGAGTCCAATGTGGAATCCAGTCTTCAAAAATACAACAGTGTTCAGTTACAGGTTCAGTACATAATTAACCTCTCAAAATGGTCATCTGATAACATTGGTGAAGTAAAGAATATATTGTCTAGGTGTGAACCTGACTTGAGTAATTATACTCAGGCAAGGAAGATTATAATTTTCTGAATATAGGAAATATCTATACTTACTAACATAATTAAGTGGTCAATCTATTTATTTCTTGTAATATAATTTTAGAACTATTATGTCATAGATAAATTATTTCTTCAGTGCCATTATATAAGGCCTGAAAATGGACGCCTGACATTTCTGATATAATCCTCTGCAAATCAGAATGAGATAGCCCCTCTTCATATAGGCCTACTGATATGATGAGTTGAAGGTTCATGGTATGTACCATGCTCTATGATGAGGATGATAGGTCAAATGTCCTGTGCCTTATTTTCAAGCTTTGGCCATAGACTAAAATGTATTTCTGAATTTTGTTAATTACAGGCCCATCTCAACAGAAATAGTTTACTGGTCTGCCACAAAGTCAAAGAGTCTGGTTCAATGCAAGATGGCTGCTATATTCAAACCTCTCTGGGTGGGCTCAAGAGATGTCGCCTAACACAGATTAATAAAGATCTGTTAGAAAGAAACTGTGTGCTTCGTCTCAGAACAGAATTACCATTCATGCTTGTACTTCCTAAATCAGGACCCAAAGGTAAAATTTAATCGAAAGATAAAAAAATGAATTAATAAATAAAAACATAACCAGCAATATACGTACATTGTACATCAGAATTCCAATATCTGTAGAATGATGATATCCATTCAGTTCACTGTGTTACCCAATGTATATCTCTTTTATTAAATACTTGAATAAATGCCCCCCCCCCCCCCCAACCACCACCACCATCTTGGATTAGTCTGTGATGTTGACAGTATTGAGCTGGTGAAAATACAGAGCTGTTCCAGATCTTATTGTTTGTCTCAAATGATCAAACTATGATCAGGATTATTAAATAGATATGATTTCAACACATCTTGATTGAAAATGATCCTGGTTTCCCTGTCAGACAAACTGGTCTTAATTATATATTCTTTAATTATTTTCTCTTTTTGTTCAGCCAGAAACCAAATAGTTAATCAGGTGAACTGTCTATGTGAAAAGGTGAAATGTGAGAATAGTTCAGCAGTTTATCATATAAACAACAGTGATATACTACTGCGACCCTGGGATGAGGACGGGGGCGATGGGGCGAGATTAACCTGTACAGAATTGTATGATCACATCATAACAGATGAGGAGGGTGTGGATCATCAGAAGAAACATAAGAAAGATCACCACAAGGTTAATAGTAGAATTACTATATGTAACTACCTCTATCTGATAACTGAAATAGTCAACAATATCTGGAGTAATGTAATACTTAAGTAAGTTAGGTGACTCTCTCCATGATATGAGCGGGTGGTTGGGTGAGTTCAGATTCCTGTTGCTTCAATGCATTTTGCTGAGAAGCAACAGGAACTTGATAATGTGATGTCTAGCCCTGTAATATCACTTGTCTTTATTGCACCATGTAAGCGTCCGATCTGTGTCTTGTGCGCTGTCTTCAGTGTTTTATAGGGTGGATGGAGGGTTTCTGGTTCCATGCTGCTTCAAAGATTTCTTCTTTGAAGTAACAGGAACACAACTGGGCTGGGTGCTGCTTAGTTGGTTCATCGTGATATAGCTGAAATATTGTTGAAAGCAACGTTAAATTCTATTCACTCACTCAATCCATGATGTGATGTATGTATAATTAATTTGTCCCCCGCCACATTAGAAATTCCGTTATATATTTCTTGTCCGATCAATAACTCAAGAACCGTTGAACCGATCGACTTCAAACTTGGAGATTTTCTTGACATCGGTGAGAGGACGAATGGGATTACTTTTCAGTTATCTGTGTAATCCAAGATGGCCGCCATCAGCCATTTTGTTTTGTCAAATCTTACACGTTTTTTGTCTGACCAATAACTCGAGAACCATTGAACCAATCTTCATCAAACTTGCGGAGTGTCTTGACATCGGTGAGAGGACGGTTGGGATTGCTTTTCATTTACCTGCATAATCCAAGATGGCTGCCATCAGCCATCTTGGTTTTGAGCAGTTGTATCTTTACACATTTCCTCTCCGACCAATAACTCGAGAACTATTGAACCGATTGACTTCAAACTTCTTGACATTGATGAGAGGACGGTTGGGATTGCTTTTCAGTTACCTGCGTAATCCAAGATGGCCACCACCAGCCTTCTTGGATCTCAGCAGTTGGATCTTCACACATTTCCTGTCCAACCAATAACTTGGTAACTTTTGAACCGATCGACTTCAAACTTGGGCAGAGCCTTGACTTTTCATTTGCCTGTGTAATCCAAGATGGCTGTCATCAGCCATCTTGCATTGTCAGATCTTTACACATTTTTTTTTCGACCAAGCCCCGTGGGGCTTCCGGGATTGACCTGGGATGTCATTGTGCACACCGCAGGTCATGGTAAGAATAGGCCTCAGCTCCAGAGAGCTTGTCATAAGAGGCAACTAACTGAGGCACCCATGGGGTTCCCGGGTGTGAAAAGGAATAGGACCCCACCCGTGTGGTTCCCGGGTGTGAAAAAGAATAGGACCTAATGTGATACGACTGAAATATAGTTGAAAGCGATGTTAAATCATATTCACTCTCTCTCTCTCCCTTTTCCGACCAAAAACTCGAGAACTATTGAACCAATTGACTTCAGATTTGGAGATTGTCTGGAAATCAGTGAGAGAACGGTTGGCATGCTCTTCAGTTTCCTGTGATGACTGCCAGCCATCTTGGATTTCAGCAGTTTCATCTTGTCCGGACATTAACTCGAGAACGATTGAACCGATTGACTTCAAACTTGGGGAGTGGCTTGACGTCGGTGAGAGGACTGTTGGGGTTGCTTTCCAATTACCTGCATAATCCAAGATGGCCACTGTCAGCCATCTTGAATTTTAAGTGTTTGAATCTTGTCTGGGAAATAAATCGAGAATAAATGAACTCATCAACTTCAAACTTGGAGATTGTCTTGAGATTGACAAGAAGACGGATGGGATTGCTTTTCTGTTACCTGTATAATCCAAGATGGCCACCGTCAGACATATTACATTGTCAGCAGTTGGATCGTTACACATTTGTTGTCCGATCAATAACTCAAGAACTATTGAACTGATCAACGATTAGCCATCTTGAATTCTAAGTGCTTGAATCTTGTCCGGGCAATAACTCAAGACTAATTGAAGTGATGGACGTCAAAATTGGATAGTGCTTTGACATCGGTGAGAGAACAGTTAGGAATGCCATTCAGTTACCTGTATAATCCACGATAGCTGCCATCAGCCTTCTTGCATTGTCAGCAGTTGGTTCTTTACACATTCCTTGTATGACCAGTAACTCGAGAATGGTTGGACTGATGGACTTCAAACATGGAGAGCATCTTGACATCAGTGAGAGGACAGTTGGGATTGCTTTTCAGTAACCTGTGTAATACAAGATAACTTCTAGCTGTCTTGGGTTTTAAGTAGTTAGATCTTGTCCGGACAATAACTCAAGAACTATTGAACTGCTCGACTCGTGGGATGTCTGGCTCTTCAGACGGATCTCCATTTTCAAAATCATAATCTTAATCAATGATATGGGATTTCATCAACGAAAAAAAATGGACCATAGAGGTCCACATCCCCAGCAGCAGCAGGACCAGATATGATGAATGCAATCCTCCATAACTGGTGCTGCTGGCGGGGGGACGTGGACCTCCATGGTCGATTTTTCTGCTTGAAGTTGTTGGAAGTTAATCTTCTACAGCTTAATTTACAGCTCCTATTCTGTTAAGGGGATTCATTACAGCATGTCATGGGCATTAACCTCGGCATTGCAGCTGTGGTTGGGAATTTAAGAGATTGGAATCAAGTCGTATACCACAGTTTACACAACAAATCGAAGGCATCCCGCACCCATGGGGTTCCCGGGTTTGAAAAGGAATAGGACCCCACCCGTGTGGTTCCTGGGTGTGAAAAGGAATAGGACCCAACGTCGTGATATGACTGAAATATAGTTGAAAGCGACATTAAATCATATTCACTCACTCACTCAAAGGCATCGCTCAAGTTGACCACTCAGGTTATATATGGGGATAAATGAAGGCTGTGACCAACATATTAACCAAATAAATTATTATGGATAACAACTTCTTTGTTTATTAACTGGTGACACTCCACTATAGTAACTACAGTAACAGCATTTTCAAACCAAAAATATCATTTTTGGTTCTACTGTAGTTACTAACAGCTTTTTCAAACCAAAAATGTCATGGTTTGACAATGCTGCTTCCAACACAAGCATTTTCCTTACATAAAGTCTCAATAAAATTAACAAAGCTGCTCTGGGATATTATGTGATGCATACATGTTGATAAAGCCGGAAATTTATAGATGCACAAGTATAATGTTGTCTTAGTTTACACAGGGCACTGAGCGGTCATTGCTAGGCTCCACTCTAGCCATGCACTGGCAATATGTTAATCTCTTTGAGAGGTGATTTAGAAATTGGAATCTAGAAACCAAACAAATTATTATGGCTAACAACTTCTTTGCTTATTTACTGATGAGGTTCTGCTGTAGTTACTAACAGCATTTTCAAACCATTCATGGGAGACATCTTTGGTTTGAAAATGCTGTTAGTACAGCAGAACCAAAAATGATATTTTTGGTTTAAAAATGCTGTTACTTCAGTTACTACAGCGGAATGTCATCAGTTAATGAACAAAGAAGTTGTTATCCATAATAATTTATTTGGTTTCTAGATTCAAATTTCTAACTTGCATGTCAAAGAGACTTATTTTATACATTTACATTATGACCTATAAAGTCATATTCTGTGGGGTTTTCTTTTCACAGGAAACTATCAATGTCAGTTTATTATTCCAAGTCACAGGAGACAAGGCATTCCACTCAGTACAGACCTCATATTCTCCCATCGTAGAATATATAAAAGGTATCAGTGCTCTGAAATTGAACAGTTCTATTATAAGGATATAACAATACAATACACAATACTACATATTTCAAATTTTCAATCGTAGTTGATCGTAGAATTATGAATTGTGAGCAGCATGTAGTTGAGAAAAATCTTCTTTATTTCATTCTTTCTGCTGCTTGACGCAATAGTTCTTTTTATAAGCCTATAATAATATGAGGTCATATACTGTGATGTTGACTTCTGTCCATCTGTAAGTTAATATTTGTTGTCTGTGTAATATCTCCAATTCCATGTTGAGGATTGTTATCAAATTTTTGGTGTCCCTTACACATGGGGCAAAGAAGAACCCTATTCATTTTGAGGTCACAGTCTACCAAACATTGGCTTTTACTTCAGTTCAAGGAATTGGGTTGTAATGACATTCAAAGGTATACCTCAACTCATGACAAACAAGATTAGAAGGCTATTGATTTATTATGCATGTCTGCGCATCTGTCTGTGTCTCTGTTAACTGTCAGAATTATATCTCATTTCATGGCAAAGATGAAGCCTATTAACCATGTTGATTTTGATGTCTGGCTGTTAACTTTTTTATGTCCTACATCTACAGTTCCAGGTAATGAATTGGTACCATGTTCAGGTACTGATACACCTTACCTTCGGTGCAAACTAGATATTTTTAGGTCAAAATGTCAAAGGTCAATGGCATGGGACCAGCAGACCAGAAAATATTGATGCCCATGCTATCATCAATTCATGACTATGGAATGTGACCAAATATAGCCTTATGATTAAGGTGTATCTGTCCATCAGTCCGATTGCCTACGAACTTCAATTCTACATGCGATATCTCTAATTCTCAGCTGTGGATTGTGACCCAACTTGGGGTATGCATTGTGGGGAATTCAAAGCTATTATTGTTGTGCGCCAAGATATACTTCATATCTTCCCCATTTGGGATCCTATTACATTAAAATCTGGTCGAAAATTTGCAGGCATATTTTTAAGCCCTTTAGCCTCTTCTTAGTTATTTAAGTTACCATTTCTTTTCACAATGTAATTGATTGTTTTCCATATCAGAATCCCATCGGGAAATCCATCTTGTTCTACCACTGGATGTTGTAGCTGAGGTTGATCCCAGCCTGAAATGTTCAGAACTTGCAGCCAGTTTCTCTGAAGGAATATGTAACCAGTTAAAAGCTATGGAGAACTGTCTGATTGAACAGCTTGGACCTACACCGGTATTTTATTATTGATACTTCTATTTGTGGTTTGATGTGTAACTCTTATTTATTTCAGAAGTTTTTCTCAGTTGTAATTATCATTTGATACAAGTTTATGTCCTTGAACAATGAAAAGATAAAACTCATTTAGAGCACTGTCAGTACCACCTGAAGTCATAAGCGTATTCAGCAAGATTATTTCAACAAAAGGATAAGTAGATTAGACTTGATAAAATCTGTTTTAAAACGAGACACAGGTTTTACACATGTGTGTTTTGGGGGGTTTGTCTGCACGGACGTATTATTGAGCCAATAGGTTGACCTATCCACGAAGTTGTCTCAAACTCTGCGGCCTATCGTGGAAGCTGTTTCTGCCTTGTTTAGACAAATTGTGATGACTCTTATATTTTGGGAGGGTATTTTAAAGCGTGCAAATCTGACTTCGCCATCTTTGCTGCATGTTTTTATGCAGGCCTGTGCTTGCGGCCTTGATTTTTTTGGTACATGTATAGAAGAAGTACTAGATATATGCACATTGTTATTAATGGGAGACGAGCAGCAGCTTATCCCGAGGAACTACTCAAAGCTATAGGTACAGTCAGTTTAATCAAACACTACACGTTCACATGTTATAATGTATGGTACCCTTTATTAATTTTAACTTTTCAGGTTGATACTTTCCATGCCCCACAAGTGTACCATTTCCGACCAATGAACAGTCCTTGCTTGATTTCAGTGGTATACCCGGAGGGGGTGTCAGATGAACAATTGGGTATGTACCATAAGATCTGTACTCGTGCAATAACTCATCTGTACTTTGATGGAATCATTAGATAACTTACCTATACAGTGATGGAATCATTAGATAATTTACCTATACAGTGATGGAATCCTTATATAACTTACCTGTACTTTGATGGAATCCTTATATAACTTACCTATACAGTGATGGAATCGCTACATAACTTACCTGTACAGTGATGGAATCCTTATATAACTTACCTATACAGTGATGGAATCCTTCCTTATATAACTTACCTATATAGTGATGAAATCCTTATATAACTTACCTGTACAGTGATGGAATGCTTATATGACTTACCTATACAGTGATGAAATCATTATATAACTTACCTGTACTTTGATGGAATCATTAGATAATTTACCTATACAGTGATGGAATCGTTAGATAACGTACCTGAACAGTGATGGAATCCTTATATAACTTACCTATACAGTGATGGAATCCTTATATAACTTACCTATACAGTGATGGAATCATTAGATAATTTACCTATACAGTGATGGAATCATTAGATAATTTACCTGTACAGTGATGGAATCATTAGATAATTTACCTGTACAGTGATGGAATCGTTAGATAACGTACCTGAACAGTGATGGAATCCTTTATAACTTACCTGTACTTTGATGGAATCCTTATATAACTTACCTATACAGTGATGGAATCATTAGATAATTTACCTATACAGTGATGGAATCATTAGATAATTTACCTGTACAGTGATGGAATCCTTATAGAATTTACCTTTACAGTGATGGAATCCTTCCTTATATAACTCACCTATACAGTGACGGAATCGTTAGATAACGTACCTGAACAGTGATGGAATCATTATATAACTAACCTGTACAGTGATGGAATCATTATATAACTTACCTATACAGTGATGGAATCATTAGAGCGGGTGGTTGGGTGGGCACAGGTTCCTGTTGCTTCAATGCATTTTGCTGAGAGGCAACAGGAACTTGATAATGTGATGTCTAGCACTGTAATATCACTTGTCTTTATTGCACCATTTAAGCGTCCTGTCTGTGTCTTGTCCTCGGTGTTATATAGGGTGGGTGGAGGTTGTCTGGTTCCGTGCTGCTTCAAATATTTCTTCTTTGAAGTAGCAGGAACGCAACTTGGCTGGGTGGTGCTTAGTTGGTTCGTCGCGATATAGCTGAAATATTGTTGAAAGCGACGTTAAATTCTATTCACTCACACTGGAATCATTAGATAACTTACCTATACAGTGATGGAATCCTTATATAACTTGCCTGTACAGTGATGGAATCCTTATATAACTTACCTGTACAGAGATAGAATCCTTATATAACTTACCTGTACTTTGATGAAATCCTTATATAACTTACCTGTACTTTGATGAAATCCTTATATAACTTACCTGTACAGCCTGATAGAATCATTAAATAACTTACCTGTACTTTGATGAAATCCTTATATAACTTACCTGTACAGCCTGATAGAATCATTAAATAACTTACCTGTACAGTGATGTAATCATTAAATAACTTACTTACACAGTGATGGAATCATTAAATAACTTACCTGTACAGTGAGGGAATCATTATATAACTTACTTACACAGTGATGGAATCATTAAATAACTTACCTGTACAGTGATGTAATCATTAAAAACCTTACTTACACAGTGATGGAATCATTAAATAACTTACCTGTACAGTGATGGAATCATTATATAACTTACTTACACAGTGATGGAACCATTAAATAACTTAACTGTACAGTGATGGAATCATTAAATAAATTAGTGATGGAATCATTAAATAACTTACCTGTACTGTGATGGAATCATTATATAACTTACACAGTGATGGAATCAATAAATAAGTTACCTGTACATAATCATCAAACATTTCCACACCAATCAAAGTGCTGCATTGTACTTTCAGTATGACCCTGCTCATTGATCTTTATATCATGGCACCCATTATAGGGCTTGATCAGTCTGTTGTTATACTCTCTGATGAATATATATGATTTTGTTCTCAAACAGAGCCAGAGGAAGTTAGCTAAATCTGCAGCCAAACAGTGGTCAAATAGTGGCCAAACAGTGGTCAAACAAAATATCAAGAAAAGATCAAATGGTTCAATCCAAAGATTTTATATAATTAACCAGCCAGAAATCCAAACAGTTACAACCTTTGGTACAATATGTCACAAACCTTAGGCTTACTACAATACTCTTAAAGAGTGTGGCAGGCAGCTTACATGTAAATGATTCTAAATGTTCATACACAGTCTGTTAAGTGTCCATTTCAGTCCGCGTTCTTCCTAGCATTGTTGTACAACTCCTCCAAGTTACTTTATCCTGTGTCCTCTCCTGTTGTCCACTCCTTGTGAAATCCACCCATTTCACACACCACAAAACAGTCCAACTCCAGTGATGATCGACATCCAAGTCCAATTTCTATAATCGAACCAAGGAAGAACACTACAGGAATTTCTCCCATCAACGTCATCTTCACAGTGAAATAACACAAGTCCCCAACAAGGGACTTCAACCAGCACGTCTGTGCTCCGATAACTAGTAATTCCACTTTCACGCTTTTGCATGAAAACACATGTAGACAGTCCAAAAGTTCCTTCACCTGTTTCCGATCTCGTTCAATCAAAGTGAAGAATGATTTCCTGCTGCCCACATTCTGTCTTATATATTCCTCACATAGAACTTTCCAGAAAATGATGTTATACATGTTGCAATGAAGTGCCGAGGAACATTCTTCACAACACTAGTGTTTTCATGTGTCATCTGGAAATTTCTCAAGCATTCTGTGCCGAAAACAAAATGTCATTTTCCCATTGAACACACACAACTGTATTGTATTCTTACCCAGAGCCCAGCAGGAAACTCCTCCATGAGATGTTGTCCCTTCCGCAGGATCGGCCATTGTTTAGGAGAGCCAATGCATACCTCTTTCCTGAGGATTTGAATGCTGGTGGATACTTGAGAAACCCACACATTGGTTTACCTCCATCGAACGGTAGGAATTTTATTAATTGGACACTTCTTCTGTATAAAACATACATTGTTACACATGAGCAGTGTGACTAGCGTCACAGGACCTACGAAGTACAGTAGGCATTAGGACTCGCGAACTGAACTCTTGGAAATCCCCACCCCCAGTTGAAATCCTGCCTATATATTAAGATGGGCACCGCCCAAGTCAGAATCGCCAGTGATGTTCATCAAAAATCACCAGAAATTTTCACCAAAAGTAGGTCAGCTCAGAACTTGTTGGTAACAGTCTCCTAATGCGCCTTCATTCCAAAATAAATAACGATCGCCGATTTAATTTTACAATTTTTTAATTAAAGGAAACAGATTGAATAATATAGGTTCAGTAGATTTCAAGCTTTACGTGTGAAAATACATTTACATCTCTTTAATGGTTTTCAGTGCCCTTGTCCAGGATCAAAGCAACTTTTTGAATCACATTATTTTCCCAACAATGCAACAAATTTTTATATATAGTACTATAGTAGAAAGGTAGCATTTATGTAGTTTACGGTAATTCAACTCAAAACCAACACCTTCTCTGCACAAGATAATAATGATTCTATGTCATTCTCCTGAGCATAACCGGTACAAAGACGAATAAATAGCGTCTCTACATCACGTGTTATCTAGATATATGAGACAACACATTTTGGGTATCGGCAATCTGATGAATGTACTATTCCGGTTTTCTTGTTTCACATTATATTCTATGGCGGTTGATCGGTGATTTTCTTCATTGATAAACCTTAAACCACCTCAGCTTCGTTGTGTGAATCGGAATTGCATTGCTGTGACACACCAGCACACTCATCATCCGAACGCATTGCACGATCATACGTAGAAACTTCTGCTCGTAGTATTTAGTGAAACGTGAAATGCCCTTAGCAATCTAAGATGCAGCACACTCCGTGGCAGTGATTCTGTATCCCCTAATCAAGGAATCAAAATGGATCAAGATTTGAAATGACAAGAGAAATTTAGACATATTTTGTTTACACATGTAATTTTTTGTTCAAATTATATCCAAGTGTGATATATAGTCAATATTCAAGAGGTACAAAAAACCCCAAAGTATGTCCTCATATTTTCACATCCATGCCAAGAAATACTGCATTGAAAAGGGTCCATTTAGT
>JAVTVY010043149.1:0-21399 GCA_036873755.1 Hanleya hanleyi | reverse complement strand
ATGAAGTTGCCACTCTGTCTGAAGAACGGTGTCTGGCCGGGACAAGCTGTCCGCTAAGACATTGAGATGACCGGGAACATGGCGAGCATGGATATAACAATGATGAAGGCGAGCCCAATCGTACAGATCCCACACCAGACGAAACGTTGATAGAGATCGGGTGGTACCCATCTTGTTGATGTGGGCAATGACCGTGGAGTTGTCCGTCGCGATGAGAAGAGACGAGTTCGTGAGACGTTGACTCCAATGTTGAACTGCTAGGATGACTGCCTTCATCTCCAGAAGGTTGATGTGAAGTCTGGCATCCAATGTTGACCATCTGCCGGACACTTCCAAGTCGTCCAGATGGGCTCCCCAGCCGGTCTCCGAAGCATCGGTGTAAAGATGGTGAACCGGAACCGGAAAACGGAATGGTACTCCCTGCATAACGTTGTGGCGAGAGAGCCACCAAATCAGATGTGGATGTAGAGACGTCAATACCGGTACCGCCGGATTTAGGGAAGGCGTCTGTAGGAAGGGAGACAGATGATACTGTAGAGGCCGAACTTGGAGACGGCCGTAATGAGTAAGGCCCTGTGTGGAAGTAAGCAAACCCACCAGACTTTGCCACCGCAGCCGTGTCTGAGACGTTTACAACAAAAACTTTCGAACCAGCAGTTGAATTTTGTCCCAACGATCCTCCGGAGGGTACACCAGTTGTAACCGAGTATCGAATATCGCTCCAATGTAGCGGCGCACCTGCGCCGAAACTAACTCTGACTTGAGAGGATGAGGAATGAAACCTAGGTGTCGTAACACCAGTAGTGTGAACCGGACCTGGGCGTTGAGGAGAGACTCGTCCGCCGCCCACAGGAGTATGTCGTCGATATAGACCTCGATTTGAATCCCTCGTAAGTGAAGAAAGGCCATGACCGGTGTAGTGATCCGGGTAAACAACCAAGGGGCGATGTTGACACCGAAAGGAAGAACCTGCCATTCGAAGCGGCGATCGTTGATCATGAAGCGTAGGTAACGGCGATGACGTGGATGAATTGGTATATGAAGATACGCGTCTTGGAGATCGACTGAGGCCAACCAATCCTGGAGATGTACGCGGGCCCGAATCGATGTCACAGAAGGCATCTTGAAATGAGGTGGAGAGATGAGATGAAGCTTGTTCAAGACCTTTAGGTCGATCACCATTCGCATCTGGTCTGAGTCCTTCTTTGGTACCAGAAACACGTGGCTGTAAAAACCCACACTGTCTTCGGTCCGTGGTAATTCCCTTACTGCTCCCTTGTCGATGAGCGTGGAGACCGAAGATAGCAGCATCTGTAAGTGATCTGCAGGAACCGGCAGACGAGAGGAACGAGGCCAAGCGATGAGTTTGGGCAGTGATTGAAAATTGAACAGGAAGCCCTCCTTTAAAACTCTTATAATCCAGGCGTCGTCGGTGATGAGCCGCCAATTCTCGTGGAAGACTTGCAGACGCCCGCCCACAACCTGATGAGTAAATGAGCGGAAGGCAGGAAGTTGAAAATCTTCGGCTTGAACAGGAACGGGGATGGAATAGTCATTTGTTGGAATGTCCACTTCGTTTGGAAGATTTACCCCGAAAGGAACGGCGACCACGGCCTCGTGGAGGTCTGTCAATGCCACGAAAATTACTCCGAGGTGCCCCCTCCTGTTGGGTGGTAGTGGAAGAAGAAGTACGACCTCGTCTCGACTTACGATTCCCGGCGACGCCAGGACGACGAACTACAGAAGCAATCAAGCGAGATGTCCGTTCATCACGAACCGAGGGCATAACCGACTCAATAGCATTGTTGAAGATGAATTTGGATGCCAAAGGTTGATGAAGTAATTGATTCTTAACCAGAAAGGGGACATCCGGTTTGAGCACCTTAAGTAAGGAATCCCGTTGCGCCTGAACGAGTGAAGCATAAGAATACGAACTAGCCTCGATGACTCGACGGTTAGCTTGAACTAGCGTGTCCATAAAACCACGCAGATAAGCCACACGACCCGGAGATAAATAAGCCGACCCATCAGCACGAAGCGATGTAGGATCTAAAGCAATTCGAGAAGCCGCTAACAGAAACCAATCTGCGAAAGATGAAGCACGTTGTATTTCTTGCAACATTTCCAAATTATTGTCCATAACTTTGGAAGTGACCGATAAAGGAGCCGCCCTGGTCACCTTAGAAATGTGACCCAAATCGCGATCTCGTTTAGGTGGTTTGTCGGGTAACGCGTTATCATGTATGTCAAACTGAGAACGAAAACGAGGCTTACGCAACTTGCCGTCGTCCTCTAATTGTCGATCAAACTTCACCAAATTATCCTTCCAGGCTGGTGATGGCGTACACGAAGGACGAGATGTAGACGTCGTAGATGAAAAGGCCGATGAAGCCGCCGTCCGACCTTCCATACGTGACGGTAGAACAATCGAAGCACGCGGCATATCCGGTAGCAACGATAAAAGCGCATCCATTATATCTGGAAAATCCATCTTAGACGCAAGTTCCGACTTTTCTTGAGAAGAGGAGGAATCATCAGAATCATCATCTGAACTCGACGAAACCGGCAAAGGCGGACGAGAGATATGACTCCGGCGAGAAGAAGGCAAGTTATGGACAACCGCATGATCAAGAAACGGAGTCTGCGACCGATGAACGTGGCGATCTAGATCAGAAGGCGATACCGCAAGCCGTGGCAAACGGTGTGGAGACGCAGGAGAATGTAGAATTGAAGTACGAGAACGGCGAACCGAAGAACGGGAAGGCCGAATTGTAGTACTAGACTCCGCCGGTAGACGAGAACTACGAACCGGAGAACGAGATCGTCGAACAGGCGAATGAGAACAACGCACATGTGAATACAAGCGATGTGGTGTAATAGAACGTCGCGGCGAAACAACAACCTGAACCGGAGAACGAGAACGTGAACGGCTTTGTGGTGTACGTGAGCGACGAGTAGAAACATGGTACCGACGATGTGAAGAATCCGCATTCGCAAAAGTCGGAGACCCCAAATCAGCAATTTGGACACTCAAAGGTAGGTCCGAACGACCCACCATAGAACGAGAAACGAAATTAGAACTGCGTTTTGATTTAACCCGTAAAGGAGAAACCGACACACGGCGACGTTTATTTCGTTTAGATGTAACGGAGTGTAAACCAATAGACAATGGAGAGGTCGAGATAGTATGTGACTCCACTGCCTTCTTTTGTCCGACGAGAACAATGGATTGCTCAGGCATGGCAGGTTTGGGGCGAGAGGCCTTTGTTGGAGTAGACAAAGGAACTGGTTTGGCTGCAGACATAGCCAAACCCGTACATGCTAGGCTGTCTAAAATCTGTGATTTATCTAGACGCAGAACTGTGCCGCTAGGCGGTATATTTACAGAGGCGGGCGAGTTCTGAATACTAAGATCATGGGAAACATTTAAAGCAATTCCAACAATATCTTCGTTAGCTTTCATGTCATTTACAAGAGCAATCTCTAACAGGCGTCTGTCGACTTCCGAAAGTGCCGGGTCGTCAGATGCCCGCAAAAGGTAAGCCCGTCTAGCCTGGGCGTAATTTCCCCACGCTAACGAGTCCCATAATACACATTCGGCGCAAGAACTTCGCCGATAACACAACTCTTTGCAAGAAAAACAAACCGTGTGGGAGTCCAAACTGGACCAGCAATTCCCACACGAATTACATGCATTAGAAGTCGGAAGCTCAGACATAACTAATGAAAGAATTTCCGACAACAATGAAAGAATCTCTGAACAAGAACAGAAAAACACAAGTCAAACTGTATAAGGATACTGCGGGTCGTTACAACAACAACCCAGGTTGTATAAACACTTCCTTGATGTGTACTGGTCGAGGTACAACAGAGAATAGAGGACGAGTATGGTTTGAGCAGAGCCTATATAGTAATGCTGCTGGAATTAGATGGGAGAGCTCTCCTAGGGGCGGACAACTCTCCGCTAGGGAAGCTAACTTTTAGTTTTAACTTCCGTTTTCTACGTTGTATCATCTTCCTGACGGAGATTGAATGGCATAATTGAAACAGGTTTAAGATTTGGGAATCAAATTAGTAGTTTTCCTGCAAATGGATTCCTTTCAAGCGAGATAATTTTTCATGAACAGGGCCGCACGAATTGCACGGACAATAGGTTTGGTTACGCAATTTTCATTATGCGTAACCCATTTCCAGTTCGCTTGAATTACGGATATTAACCTGTATACAATAGTGATGGGTTATGCAAATCAGAGAAGGGTTACCCAAAATTTTTTAGCGTAACCCATATTTGGGTTAAGCAGCATTTTCAGTTTGTGCAGTCCTGATAAAGGAAGAAGAAAGTGATGAAGTAAATATTTGTTCTTGAGTTAATAAACAGGTATGAAGTTCATAAAGGACCCTCTCCCCATTAAATTAGTAAATGTATGGTTTTAATTTCACAACAGTTTAACTAAATGTACCGGTTTCAAATAAGGGAGACAACTCCACAGGACAAATGCCATATACATGTATGGGAGAGAACTCTGAGTATTCCAACCTACATGTAACACATAGAATCCCTAAACTTGATTCAGTTTTGGGGGACTGTGACCTTGACCTTTGACAAATTGATCTCAAAATGTATGGCTTCTCTTTGCCATGCGAGTAAGGTATACTCAAAGTTTGGTACCAATCCATACCTTGAAACTAGAGATATCGCATGTACAACAAATGTTAATGCATGAATGGACAGAACGCAACATCGCATTACACGACTTCGTCTTCGACAGGCATATGAAAATGTGACACATCGTCTCCACCTAGTGTATCCACTCACAAAAAATTACAACTGTGGATAGAAAACGTTCACAGATATAGACCGGACACGAACACTTCCTATTTTTGAGGCCAGTGACCTTTGACCTCTGACCTCGACCTTGATTTTGGTATGCGACACATCGTCTCCCCGTAGGGTATCCACTCACCAAAAATTAGAACTGTAGATAGAAAACTGTCCCAGATATAGACCGGACACGAGGGAGGGACGGACAGATGGACGGAAATCGCCATCACATAATACGTCCGCCTTTTGGTGGGCGTATACAAAAAATTATCAATCCTTGGAATTTTATATGGTTTTAAGTGTTACTGAATGATACATGTATGTAATATAACTGGAAATGAAAATGCACAATATATATATACAAACACAAGTTAATCACCTCCGCCAGGTGACTGGGCTAAGGTGTTCAGGCCCAATGTTTCCTTTTATCGCAAGAAAATATGCATTTCTTCGATAAATTAATTTGAAGTCTCTCGAGAGCCTTTATAAGCCATTACTCAGGGCTGTCAAAATTGGGACATGGAGTCTTTATATTTTAACCGGCAATTCATTAATTCTGAAAATGTTCAGCTTCGATTGGCATACACTGGCCTGAAGGAATAACATGTTTTCTTCCACTGAATATAGGCCTAAGCCATGGGTGGGGGAGTCATTGATCTCACTGATTATAAAAATACAAATATAAGAATGTGAGTGGCAAAATAGTTGGGTAATTGTTGGATTTCCAACCAATTATATCTGATCTTGGATTTCCAGTTAAAAGTTTTATTTGTCCGTTGGATTTCCAGATAAATTCATGCATTTATTTGAAGATTTCCAGACAAAAACGCTTCTTTACAAAAAAAATTCCAGAAAATATAATTTACCAGGACTTAAAATTCCAAAACAAATCTGTAATTTCATTGGAATTCCAGTTAAAATGAGGTTTTTGAGCAGCTGGATTTCCAGCTAAATTGTAGATAATTTTGTGAAATTTTAGGAATTTCCAGCTGGAAATTCTCCCAATTTTTTTTTCTTCTTTAGGGGGGGTACGGATTATTTCTGGAATAGCCCATTGCCGGATAGAGCCGAACAACCCACGGAGCCTGTGATCCCAGAGTTTACATGTAAGTTCATTGAGAAGCATCATGGCGTAGTAAAGAAACAAACGAAGCCATGTCAACTTGGCTACCTATATATGCGAACTGACGTACATACGCGATTTCGTGGGATTTCCCGGACCTGATCATTTCGAGACCTCATTGTTGTTGTTGTAAACCATTGACTTACCAAATTCCATAGTCCCAAAACGACAGTTCCTGTGCGGACATGGCAGCAGAAACAACATTTATACATGCTGGAGTTCTCTCTCTCTACCTTAACCCTCATCCTCCTGGGTTGTTGCTCCCCTAGACAATCAGAAATACAGTTCGTTTTTATATTCACTTCACAAATCACACAAAGATGGCGATAGACGTCTAAAAATAGTTCCGGTCTAGTCACTTCCGCGGATGAAAACAAAACACGTTTAATAAAATATTGATAATTGAGATTTGCATAGCATAAAACGTTGGGAAATATTTCTTCCATAAACTTTACATCGTTATTTTCTCGATTAATCAGTCTTAGTGATGATTTTAGCAAACACCTTCGCCAGATTCAAAGAACTATTTTTGTTGGCTACCTTGCACAAAAAGGCCGACTGTACTTGGATCGAGAGAAAATGATGTCACAAGACAATTCAATTCAATTCAATTCAAGACACGGAAGTGAATTTATGGCAGTGTCTGTGGAACAGCTGACCAAAGAAAACAACAATAAATTCAACAGACCCAACCATAAATATCCAATCCCATCTGTGAACCGCAGATTTGTGAAAAGATTCTATAGATAGTAGTGTTGTTTTTAGTAACGAATGACACTTAAGGGAGTAGAGGATGTTCATTTCTAGAGGTTGAAAGTTTTTTTAAATTTCAGGATTTTTTCATCAGGTTAGGAGAAGATGATCCATGAAAAAAAAATATGGGGTCACCATACTCGTTAAAAAAATATGGCAGCCAAATGCATGTCTACCACTTAAAAGCCATAACACTGAATACATAGGGAAATTTGAATTTTTTCTTCTTTGATGCTCAATAAATCAAACTTCCCAAGGTCAAATTTTCCATGTCGTCATATGTCCCTGTAAGGGCCAGGGCTGTTTTCACCACCATCTTCTGCATTAAAGAGCGGTGAAGGCAAAGTCCTATTAAGATATCATGTTGCTTGTATCACACTTAGGCAGCCATAATACAGGGCTCAAGTGTAGGTCTTAATCAGTACAACTGACAGTTTACAAATTTATGACTGGCTTCTGGCAGAAGTATGGGCTAGTGGCTGGTATTGCTGGGTAGGGCAGTTTACACAGCACAGATGTAGACCTATTTGCTCCAGTGATCATGTATGAGACTGCCAAGACTGAGGAGTGGTACAGTTAGCCCTATGGGGTTTTTATCCCACCAGATTAATTCTATATATGTACAGTATGAGATATGTGCTTCATCTGGCAAAATGAATAAACAACTTAACAAACAAACAAAACAAACATGCCGATTGAAGCAGACAGTCAAATTGGTGAAAAAAGACTCGGTTGTCATATTTTGATGAATAAAAATGACGATAAATACATGTAGCTAAAACTTTAGCTTTTGTTTTTGATATAATCTTTGGTATTTATTGTACTTCTGTATCTGAAATAAAAAAATAAACATTGGTTGATAACGTTTTTCAAGCACCTGCTTCAGTCCATCTTTGCAGTGTACAAACACGTTATGGTGCGCAAACGTTATCGTACGCACAGGTAATTTGTGTCTGTATATTGTTAAATTATGAATAAACTTTGATAATTTTTCCGACAATTGAATTTCAGCTGTTTGATTTCTATTTTTCATCCTAACAGCGAAGTCATGCATCCAAGTTTGAGGTTTATCATTAATTGTATGTTTTGTCTGATGAGTTATGAGTGCACATTAAGATTCCTAAATGTAGATCCCTATTTTTTTTAATGTGCAGAAAGCTATTTTTGACATATCATCAAACAACATAGTAGACTTAAGAAGGCATAGTTGGCTATTAATGAAGAAACTCTGAGGGAACTGTCCGATAATTAAAAAGCCTGCCAACTCAGTAGCCTGCCTGTGAAAGTCATGTGTAAACTCACATGTGAGCGACATTTATCACCCATTTGTTATACAAGAGTCTTTTCTAAACATGATCCTTTGGCCATTGGACCTGCCACATTAACAGTGATGTACATTGTATAATGCATTCCTGAGTTTCATATCAAAATGGATGGTTGCATATTTTTGCATCTGAAGGATGCGCTGGCATGTGGAAGCCTTGACAATAATGTTAGGAACCGCGGTTACAAATCTTTGGATAAATTTCTATCGAAGAATGGGAAGGATGTGAAGACATCGTTCATCTTGGACGAGAAGAAACGGCGAAGATTGTTCATTTCTCTGCAAGCGTTTCTCTGCCTCTTAGATAATAAGTTTTGCCACATTGACAACAGTCTTCGTAGAGATGAATTCCTTGAGTTTTTGGAAAAAACAACTGTGCAGGACTGCTCATCAGCCAGTCGGCTTGAACAATCACCACCACCTGTTGATCCAAAACCCCGGAAGTCCAAACTTGGGCAAACTAAAGAGGCATTAATAAAATTATGTCGGGAAACTTTCCAAGGTGACAAAGATAATATGATGAAAACAATGTCCATGTTAGTAACAAAAGGTACCAGTCGACGACCATTTACTGAGTCGGGATCTTTAACAGTAAGTGACTTACATACACTTAATGATTAATGGGACAATTAATGATTCTACAAGGACGAGTGTTTTAGAGGCGACATTGAAACGAGCACCGGATCTGCAGCCAATTGTTGGAGCATCTCGGCTTCTCCACATACAAGAAAATGTATCGGGTGTTCGACTTGGAACCGAGGTAAGAAGACTCTTTGGTGGACTGGTTGCCTCAAGTTTTCAAATAGTAAAGTATATTGCAGATATGGATGACAAGTTCCGAAATATACTCCAACCAACTCGCACATTCACTGGGTGGAGTATCAATGCAGTCGCACTTCTAAAAATGTTGAGGTACAGGTATCCAAGCATTGAGAGAAACTCTACGATGGCAGTGAAGATCTATGGAGATGGAAGACAGATTGGAGGAAGATCAACTGCCTTTAATCTTGTGGTAAGTATTCTCAACAATGAGCTCGCTCTTTCTGGGCACAAGTATCAGTCTGTGGATGAGATATTTCCCATAGCCATGTTCTACGAAAGTGACAAGCCGGAAAATCTCATGGCCAATGGGCAAACTGTTATCCGAAAGATGATTTTGACATTGTCTGGGGACGGGTATGAATTTTACGTTTCAGGGGACTACAACTTTCTGATGGCTCTACTCGATGCAAAGATGAGCGCAGCATCCAATGACAAGTGGAACATCTACCATCAGTGCCACAAAAAATGACCGTAGTCAAGTTCATCAGTCTGGACTGAGAACCGATCTCAACCTGGTAATCGATAATAGCTTCCCATATGCTGTTATCGAGGGCATCCCACTGTCACATTATGTTATATGCATAATGCATGGTTTGTTCGCCAAACCGAAAAACTACTGGATCTCGAGATTGAGAATATTTACAGCAACGCTAACTAAGCAAAGCAACTAGGATGCAATAGATCTACCTTCATCGAAGAAGCTATCGCCACACTGGAAAGCAACATTAACAAACGTGGAGTTCGAAATGGAAATTTTGAAATACACTTTGACAGCACTGGGCAGCCCAAGCCAGTCAAATTGAATGGAACCCACGCCACGGTGATAATGTCTCCTCCCCCAGAAGGTTGCTCCGAAGAAACATATCCTCATCCCCTTCGAGGTGTTATTAGTGACCAGAAAAAAATGCGTCCAACTTTGTCCGAAGACGTCATGGATCGCTTACACCTTCAGCGGGAACTTACCGTACTTGAGCTAGTTAAAACTATCTGGCATCATCTGTACATGATGCAACAGATTGTAGAAAATGATCCATCCCCACCTCTAAAACCTGACAGAGCTGAGGAGAGTCTTCATCCACAAGACTATGAATGGTCCTACACAGAAGCTGATGTGGCACTATATAAGCATCATGCAGAAAGCTTCTATCCGCTTTTTGTACAGAGGTATGGCTGGAAAAAGCTCACACCTTACATGATGCTCTACATAGATCATGTCCCCACCCTCATGGCTAATTTGCCATTTCCTCTAGCCAGATTTATGGCACAGTGTGGGGAAAATGCCAATTACAGAGACAACAGTTATTTTTACAATCACACCATGTGCCATGGAGGTAGAAAGACAGACAAGCAAGATCCCATATATGCCACCTTCTTCCATAGATTTAAAAATCTATGCTTTGATATTGATCAGTTTAACACATCAGCTGATACAGATCTTCTCGCTGCTGGGGCTTCATTCACTGAGTTTTTGAGAAAACCCAGTTTAGAAGACAGTGTACAAGCTAGTGAAGAAACCACTGCCTCCACAACTGATATATCCCATGGAAGTGGTAATGAGGTCATGCCTGAGAAGTCATCAGACATCTTTCAGGGAAAGTACTTCCTTCTTGCTGGAAATATTGGACAGACCAAGTTGAAGAAAACAATTACGGAGAATGGCGGCGAGGTTTTGGATGATATACCGAACAGAGTTTCAGCAAAACAGTACATTGTGGTAACCTCACAATCTGTAATTAACAAAAACCCTCCAAAATCTGTCAGACTAACAGTCAGAAGATCATATCCAATAGTTGATGTCGATTTTGTTTATTCTTCAGTGAAAGACGGCAAAGTGAAGAACCCAAATGAGTGTAGCTTGCATGGGCATGAAGGAAATTCACAAAATTGTGAAAGTAAGAGATTCCTTAGTCAAGGCTAAACACTTCTCACAGAATAATTCAATGCTTTTGCTACTACGAAAAGCTAAGCGTGTAGTTAAATTGAAGCAAAGAAATAAGAAAAACAAAAGATATATCAATCCAGCAACATACTATGCTATGACCCGGAGGAAGTATTTTGGTCATGCAGCCTTTTCTGGTTTCCATGGATCCCAAGCACTGACCAAAAAGTTGATGGCAGAGTGGAAAAATCTTACCCCAAGAACTAAGACAAAGTCAACAAATGATTGGAAACTGCATGTTGAAAACTTCAAATCAGCTGAAAAGCATTCACGGTTCAAACATCATACAAGTGTAAACAAACGCTTACCATTTTGATACTACTGGGTTTACATGGATGGATGGATGCACTTAGGTGCTCCATCGCACCGCGATAAGCACTGGTATTGCGATCATGCCGTGCAACCCGTTTTCACCAATCCACTCTTAAACACTTGATTCATCTTGTCATACAGACATGGACAATCCCCACACTCTGTACATATCTGAGACCACTTTTGGGTTAATTCAGATTTTATAATGAGGACAGTTTGTGATGTCTATTGTGTGGAGAATTTATTAGATAGATTTGTCCACGTTTCAATGCATTTGAATCAAAGGAGAAACTTGTGGATGCGCTGGACAGCTTGTCTTGAACTATATCCAAATCGCTTGTTTGTAAGTATGTTGATTTACGTATATGCCACAGTTAGCAATTACGGTATTTGAATGTGTGAATTCTCTGACGTCCGTTAGATCATATGTTATAGATAGGTGTGTTTTATGAGCGTCGATTCACTAAAATGGTGAAATAGTCATATATATAGCGTGAATTTATGTTAGATTTTCTTCAACTTGATCTGCCCAATTGTAGATGAATGGGTTTGCGTGTGGATCACTACAATTAAATGTTATTTTTTGTGGTTTTGTGAAGCATTACAGTACACATATGGTATAGAGTGGTATTGAGTGATGAGTGATTTGTATTTTTATTTTTTTTTCTTTGGGGGAGGGGGGGGGTACATCATCTCATAGCAAAATCTTTTTCATGTAATTCATTTTTGGTATTGTCAAAAGTTGTCTGCATCATGTGAAACTGGTACAAACGTAATAAGATAAAAGTATGTGGCAATACGACACGGTATCAGTTATATCTTATTATTCAAGATTAGATAAAAGCTTTTCTGTCATTCCTGTCTGCTTTTGAGTCAACTGATCATGCACAGACATGTGCAGATGTGGTAAAATTGTTATGAGTTATTGATTCGATATCCTATGTTGATGCAATCCTACATTTTCGTTTGCAAATGAAACTCGGCTACAGGTTCATAAAGGATTGAACACAAAGCTTTTCTATATGGGGTATTCATATGGGTTAGTTACATGTACTCAATACATTTTAGTGTCACGTATGAAGCTACATTTACATTGATGATCGAAAGTTTGTTCCATCATGAAAAAACAATGCAGCACATAGCCAGTGTGGTATGTAGTAATATTTACCTTGAGAGGAAGGGCTGTGTACAGTTAGGAATAGCAATGCCATAGTACATGCAGGACTATATACAATGAGCATAGAGAGACAAAAACCAGTATAAGTAAATAAGGATAATTAAAATGAGCCATTTCACATCTTTGACTGGAAATGCACCTTAAGTTTTGATATGAACAAATTTGGAGTGAGGTTCTTAATCGGGCTCCACGGGAAGTTTCTTCCTTGAAAGGCAAACTATTCTTAAATGATGCGAAAATTAATTATAGAAGAACTGCATATTTCCAGTCTGATTTATAATACAAATAGAGGAAGTTGAAGAATTCAAGTACTAAAGTGGAATAATAGCAACCTTCCTCGACAGGAAAACAATTAGATTGAAAATATTTATTTTTTCATTACACCAAGACACAAATTCCAGCATGAAGAATTATATTTTCAAAATATACATCCTATTATAAGAAGTCAGATTAAATAGAATGAACTCAAGCGCAGCAAGTATCAAATGTTTATCGACAAATGTGCTTGCGCTGGCCATGTTGGCAGATTGTTTAAACTAATATCTTTCATATAGCCTAGCATTATTGCCCTGTAGAATTTTATTGTTTTAATTATCCAACTGTTTGTATTAAAAAGCAACATCATTTCTCATTTTTCAGCAGTAATATTCTATATGCATTTCATTATGTCAAAGTTCTGAACTGTACACAATTTATTGTAATAAAGATAATTTCTGCAGACGATCACACAATCACCTTTTTTGCATCAGTTTGTATGCATCGACAGATTACCGTGAAAATAAAGTTTTGAACGAAACTATACTGTTTTCGGTTGTGTAATATTTATCCACTCAGGTGGGTATAAACATTAAAGCAAGCCAGATCGCAAGTCAGATACATGATGTTGTCTATATTAAGAAGAACTGACTTACACATATTCATTATATATCTTATATCTTAATGTGGGTTAAACATATTCATTATATATCTTTGGCACTGGGTGAAATATTGTTGATACTGTGTTGTTAAACTAATTTAGACAAAAGTACAGAAGCTGAAGAGAGAAGACATTTGGAAACATCATTGGTATATACAAGCATTAACTAGAGGCTTAAACTATATGAATACTGAGATAGCTTTAACTAATTCTGCTAGACTGTGCAGCCTACATGATTTTGACTGCAAAGTTTACGACCTCTCACTGAGCCAGTCATCCAACACACACAGCTGTTGTCTCTCTTACTGGAGCGCCTGGGCTATTAGTGACAAGTGACAAGCCTTAATGACGTTTAAATAGACTGATAAGGAGGTCCCCTGGCTTGGTGGTCATAAAAGGAACATGATACTCTATCCAGGTCCAGTCAATTTTGTTACAGGCCACATCGATGGTATGCCCATTTTGCTATATAATACTAAACACATATAGTGCTTATTAAATATGTAATAAAAACAGGGGGACACCATACTTTCTTAGAAAATATTAGTGGTATAACAGATAAACGGAGCCTTTTCAGTCCTATTTCCAGGAGGGGGTGGGGGTGGGGTATCGGGGTGGGTGTGGAGAATATTATTGAAGTTCAATTTATCAGTCATTCAGAAGTTTTGTTTTAGTTGAAAGTGAATAAAAGTGAATTTGGGGATATTCCGGGGGAATAATTTTTAACCTATGGAGCACTTTGCACCCTCCAACCGTTGAATTTAAAATGCCAATATTTTGGTCCGTCCCATCACACTATCAGTAGTAGTGATAGAGTGAATGAAGCCGTACTTCACCCGGATGTAACTATGACGTCACAGGGGTCACTGAGGTCAAGTGTGGGACCAAGATGGCGGCATTGGCGGCCCTGTTGTAATACAAGATGGCGGCTGGCGGCCATGTTGTAATACAAGATGGCGGCTGGCGGCCCTGTTGTAATACAAGATGGCGGCTGGCGGCCATGTTGTAATACAAGATGGCGGCTGGCGGCCATGTTGTAATACAAGATGGCGGCTGGCGGCCATGTTGTAATACAAGATGGCGGCTGGCGGCCCTGTTGTAATACAAGATGGCGGCTGTCGGCCATGTTGTAATACAAGATGGCGGCTGTCGGCCATGTTGTAATACAAGATGGCGGCTGTCGGCCATGTTGTAATACAAGATGGCGGCTGTCGGCCATGTTGTAATACAAGATGGCGGCTGGCGGCCATGTTGTAATACAACATGGCGGTGATGGCATCAGAAAAACGTATAAAAGGAGATTTTTAGTGGATTGGGTGTATTCATTGCACTACCTTGCTGAGCTCTCTGACTTACCTGACCTGCCTGACCAGCCTGCCTGCCTGCCTCCCTGACCAGCCTGCCTGCCTGCCTGCCTGCCTGACCAGCCTGCCTGACCAGCGTGTTTGGATGAGAGGAGTAGGAGGAGGAGGAGGAAAGAAAGCATGAGACGTGGAGAAGATTTTCCATGGGACCCAGCAGCACCTCCGGTTGAAGTCTTGCCTGAAGACGAGCGTGTGAGGGAGATTTATCAACGACACTGGGCTACCATACGCCATTGTTTTCACCGTGACCGTCGTCTATTGGACTTGTATAACTTTCGACTGCAGGACCTCACGTATTTGTCTACTTATGCTGAGAACATTTTCAGAGACCAGGTCACAGCGTTCAAGTTGAATATGACATTCGGGTATATTTTACGGCACAAGGAGACGGATCAGGTGCGGTATTATTATCCCAGCAATAATACCTATGTGTTTGACCAGCCGTTCACGGTGACGGATGCGATTTCCCTGGAGCCACTCCTCGACCAATTGACTACGTTGGACCCATTGGAATGGGCCCGGTTGCAACGCCCCAATACCAAATGGCTTGTGGAAATGGTGACCAACGTCACATTTTTCGTCACGAAAATGAGAGATCATCCTATCGGTGCTCCTGTACTACTCCCCCCTTGGCTGCTTCATCGACCCGGACTGTATGCATTAACGCGTGGGTCAAATGGGCCCTACAAAGACCGGAAATGTTTGTTTCGGTGTTTGGCCGTGCATCTGGACGAGTGTAATCCCCAGGATTGTAACAGAGTGGCCAATGACTATTGGGAACAGTATTTAGAGCAGCAAGACTTGGATGAGCGGCACTTCCGTGGAGTCCCGTTCAAGAATTTGGATGACGTGGAAACACTGTTCAACATCAATATCTTTGTATACCGATTACGATGCGAGGAGGATACATTTGTGGCTGAATTGGTTCGTCGTTCAACAGAACGGTATGCTTCTACAATGAAAGTCAATGTTTTCGACTACAATGGTGTGAGTCATTTTTCGCTGATCTACAATATGAGCCAGTACGCCCAGTCTTACAGTTGTGCCCAATGCCATCGGGTGTTTCACCGTTTCCCCAACTTACATCGACACGAGAAAATCTGTACGAACGCTGTGAAGCGAGTATATCCTGGTGGTGTGTATCATAATACGCCTACTATTTTCCAGGAACTGGCCGATGAGGGTCTCATCATACCGGAGGCGGACCGTTATTTTCCCTACCGGGCGTGTTATGATTTTGAGGCCCTGTTGGAGCCCATGGACCTGTTTTCAGCGAAAACACAGTGGACGCAGCGCCATATTCCCCTCAGTGTCAGCATTTCCAGCAACGTACCTGGCTATGACGCTGCACCCATCTGTTTCGTGTCTACCGGGGATTCCTATGAGTTGATCACCCGCACGATGGAGTATTTAGAGGAAGTCAGTGCGGCCAGTACAGAATTGTTGGTGTCCAAGTTCCAGGACGTACTGGACCAACTGGACGATCGGATTCCTATACCGGGTGTATCGTTTAGTGATGATGAAGAGTCCGAGTCGGAGTCGGAGTGGCAGTCGGAGCCCATGCAGTCGCAGGAAGTGCCTTTACCCAAACCGTATGCGGAGAAATTGAAAGCGCGCTTCCTACAATACCTAGGCCAGTTACCGGTGCTGGGTTTCAACTCGGGGCGCTATGATTTGAACATGGTGAAGGAATTTCTCTACCCTTACTTGGCCCAGGCGAATACCATCAAGTCCGTCATCAAGAAGATCAATAATCATATGGCCCTCACTACCACATCACTCCGTTTCCTGGATGTACGGAACTACTTAGCTCCTAATTATAGTTATGATCAGTGGGTGAAGGCGTATGACTGTGCACAAACGAAAGGGAGGTTCCCTTACACGTATATATCGACGCTCGACCGTTTGGAGGAAACACAGTTGCCACCCCGGGATGCCTTCTTTGACGATTTGAAGCAAGTGGAATGTCCGGAAGACACGTACCGGGAACTAGAGCAGGTATGGAACGACCAACACATGCAGACCTTGCGAGATTTCCTGATATGGTATAATAACCTAGATGTGGTTCCTTTCCTGGAAGCGGCTGAGAAAATGGTTCAACTGTTTCGTCGTGAGATGCATGTCGACATCTTCAAGGAGTGCTTGAGTTTACCGGGTCTGGCGCTTCGCCATCTTTTTCAAGCGTGTCCTACGTACTTCTCGCTGATACAGCAAAAAGATGCGGACATGCATGATTGTCTAAAGCAGAACATTGTGGGTGGACCGAGTCTTATTTTCCACCGTTATCACGAGAAGGACGTCACTACTCTCCCCGGTGGAAAACCCTGTGCTAAGATCATCGGTTTCGATGCCAATGCCTTGTACCTGTGGTCTCTGGCCCAACCTATGCCCAGTGGACATTATACACGTTGGTTGGCAGAAGGGCGACATTTTACACCGCAACGCGCTTCTTACAAGCATCTGGCTGACCAATGGTTAGATTGGGAAGCCTATCGACGGGGAGTTACTATACGCCATCAGACCAACGCCACAGAGAAGCGCATAGGAGATCGTCGACTCCCCGTCGATGGGTTTGCCCTGGTGGGTAGGACACCCACCGTATTCCAATTTTACGGTTGCTATTGGCACGGCCACGAATGCCATTTCAGCGCTGGACGTTTCAACGGCCGACGTGGAAAAACATCGGAAGAATTACGGGAAGAAGTGGTGGAGAACGGGGATTATGTGAAAGAGAGAGGTTACCATCTGATTGAAATGTGGGAGTGTGAATTTCACACCATGTGCCAGGCCCTGCCTCATTTACGGCGTTTCCTAAAAGAGCGCGAGTACCCGTTGAGTTGTCGCCGACTGCTGAGTCTACCCCAGATGTTCGACGCCATTCGTTCGGGGGACCTCTACGGCTTTGTCGAATGTGATTTGCATGTTCCCGACACTCTCAAACCTCTCTTCGCCCAGTGCCCGCCCATCTTTAAGAACACGCTGGTGGGTCGAGATGATATTGGGGACACCATGGGGGCCTATGCGGATCAACACGAGTGTTTGCCTCGACCTCGTCGCATGTTGATTGGTAGTATGTGGGCAGAGAAAATCTCGCTGGGCACTCCGCTGCTGCAGTGGTACATGAGCCACGGTCTGGAAATTACGAAAATATATCAAGTGATACAGTACGTACCCCACGCCTGTTTTGCGGAGAATGCCGACATTGTGACGTCTGCCCGTCGTCAAGGGGACCAAGACCCGAGTAAGGCCATCATCGGTGAATCGTGGAAATTGACGGGCAATGGCTATTATGGGAAAACGGTGACCAACCAGGATAAGCACGTGAACGTGAACATTTGTACTACTGCCCAAGCCCGCAAAAAAGTGAATTCTCCTCTGTTTCGGTCCGTGGAGGTCATCGATGACGACACGTATGAAATCACTTTAGCCAAGAAGACTATCCGGTACAACTTACCCCTGCAGATTGGATGTATGGTATACCAGGTGGCCAAGCTGAGAATGCTGCAGTTTCTCTATGATTTTATGGGTGTCTATTTTAATCCATCAGACTGGCAACTCATGGAGATGGATACGGACTCGGCCTATATGGCCGTCTCTCATGCCGATTGGGAGTCCCTGGTGAAACCGGAGTTACGGGTGCAGTATGAGGTGGAACGGGACCAGTGGTTACCTCGACGTGACCATTACCAGTACGATAAGCGTACGCCCGAGCTCTTCAAGCTGGAGTGGAGTGGGGATGCTATGATTGCGCTCTCCTCCAAGACGTATTACTGTTACGGGGGAGACGAAAATAAGTTTAGCTGCAAAGGGGTGAGCCGGCGCGATCCCAACATCGACAAAGCCTTGTACTTGAACGTGCTGCAAAGCCAGGCCAGTGCGAGTGGCACTAACCGAGGATTTCGGGTGGTGGACCACCAGATGCGGACGTACATCCAGCAACGAGACGCCTTTACTTTCTTTTATCCGAAACGGCCGATGGTGTGAGCACTACTTACTTGGACTTGTGATTGGAACACACACACACACTATAACTGTTGATACACGAGTTAAAAAACTGTAAAAGTCAGGATGGCCGAGTGGTCTAAGGCGCCGGTGCGTAAGTGCTGGTCGGCGAATGCTGGCGTAGGTTCGAATCCTACTCCTGACAGGATTTTTTGTACCACTTGTATATACATACCACTACTATTCTATGTGTACATACCACCTGTATTCTATTTGTATATAGTGTAACCCCTTCTTGTTGACTTACATAAAAAAAAAGAGTCAAAACCATCATTTTTTGTGTTTTTTCATGAATTTTTATTCAACATCAATGAACGTCAGAACAACAACGTCATAACAATAACGTCATAATAATAAAACAAAGTACTGCGCGCGCAGTGCATTTTAAGTTAACCAGAGAAATGGAGCAGGCACATTAAACCGAGAGGCCGTCCAGTCATAGACCAGGACATCACGGTCTTCGGCTTGACAATAATCATCAAATTTGTTTATGATCGTTTGCATAGAATGTCCTCTACTCCGGTGAGTGAGATAAAACACACAGTACTGTCCGCACACACTACTCAAGGGTCCTTGTAATCTTTGAGTATTCCAACGCCACACTGTAGTAGAGACGTCCATGAATTTCACCAAATCGGCATGTAGGGGTGCAAGTCCGTAGGAATCAAAGTATTCGCCTTGGCCTAGGGTGTCCACGTACACAGCTACCCAATGTTCACCGGGTCTACACCCCGGGTCTGTATTCAGGATGTAGGCTGCTGGGGTGGTGGAGTGGGTAGGAAACACATTGCGTGGAAACACACCTCGAAAGGGCACCTTAGGATCTCGCTGGAGTATAGCTATCAGCTGCTCAGTATCCATGACTCTTAGCTGGCGTAGTCACACAGCACGTTTCTTTGCTGATCCACGCTGATGACGTTATCAAACTCGGCGTAGCAAATCACGTTAATGGTTTGGGCTAGAGGGACGGCGAAACGCAGTTCCAGCCGTAGGTTTCCTTTCTTGAGCAAAGCCAGTTGATGATCGTGTTCCAAGGTGGGGGTGAGGTCAAAGGCGAACAACGTGTACCCACGGTGAAAGTCTTGTCGACTGATGGTATTGCCTTCGTCCTGGTTGTTTTGTCCTGTGGCTGTAAACAGGTTCAGGTAGGTCCGCACATAGTTTTGGTTACCAAAGTCCGGTTGTAATGGTCGGGCTGGAATTTGATGGCCAGCCACGTGCAGTGCCACAAAGTTGAGGTTGAAATGTTTAAAGTTGAACGGATTCTCATTCCACTGTCCATTGAAAGCGGTGTTGGTCACACACGCCAGGGTAAGACGTTTAGGGAGATCCCCTAGAAATAAATTTTCACGATTGGCCATCATCGTACCTGCTGGCACAGAGAACACCTTGGTCTGTACGCGTCGGATAGGGTACAGGGCTGGTTTTTTCGATAAGGCTTCCATGTGACTCAGCAACACACCCTGTTGCAAATCCACCGTACGCACAAACAGGGCTGCATCTTCAATGACGATGTGGTATTGGGGACCATCCTCTCCAGCGGCCATTAAGGCGAACGTGGGTGTGGAACGGATCAACTTGATCTTGATGGATACACCTTTCATCATGTAGCGGTCTTGCAGGAACAGATCGGCGTGCAGTCGTCCCATCATATCGATGGACTGGCTATTGGCTGCCAAGTTTTTGCGCGCGATGAATCCTCTATTGGCAACGAGCACGCTGTCCATGGCTCCGGGTGTATCCTTGAAGTACAGCGCAGCTTGCAAGTGTGATTTTTTGGCATCATTGCCGTACGACAACAGCGTCTCCAGGTAGGCTCGGTAAGGGTACGTATTGGTGGACGTACTGATGAGTTTATCGTTCAGACCTATATCCACCTGTTGGAACAACGAGTGCAAGCCAAAGATTCACCGGGCCTACTACGGCATCTTCCGCTATGGGCGTCCCGTCGTTGTCTGTTATTTTGGCTTTCACGTACAAGTAGGTGTGGGCTAAATCCAGGTAGGCCGTATCTTTGTTTTCAATGGTAAATTCCAGGGGACCCGTCCCCGTGAGGCTAGCCAGGGGTCGATGTTCTACCCAACGTCCTTCGGCTACACTGGTCTGGGTGGGTGGAATAGTCCACAAATCCAATTCACTGTTGGTAGACGGACACGACTCGGAGTGAATGAATGCCATTATGCGAAGATGTCTCTCCTACTACTCTTCTTCTTCTTGGTCTTATTCCTCCGGGGTGTGCGTCGTCGGTGTGTCGGACGTCGAATGACTCTTCGCCGTGTCCGTGGTTGTCTTTTAAGGGCTTTGGCGATCAAGACGCTGCCTGCTTCTTTAGCCCGTCGTTTGAAGGCTTGTCGGGGTGCTGTGCCTCCCATCACATCACCGGCCATGTGCAATCCACTGCGTACCGCTTGTTTCCCCACCGCTTTCACACCCCGTGTCACCAAGGGTAAGAACGTTTTCACAATGCTGCCCAGTATGTTCCCCAATCCGTGACCTCGTTGCATGCGTGCACCGCTAAAGAGGGGCATGCTCCCTCCCGTTTGTTTCTTGTAGTAGTCGGCATAGCTGGGCGTATGGCACTGGTAAGGCACGTACATTTTATACGAAGTGAGGAGAACGGGCTTGTCGGAAATGAAGTGTCAGCACCACTTTCCCTCGTTCGAATGCGACGGGGTGTCCCGTGTCATCTCTTATATCCACCGTGATCGTGTTGATATCGGTATGTCGTACGGGCAGGTAGAGTATATGGTTGAAACTCTGGTTGACTTGATCGCCATACTTGTTTTTAATGGGGATCACCCGTAACAGAGGTGTGTTCACATCGCCCACAATATGGCTGTCCACT
>JAVTVY010043148.1:0-21580 GCA_036873755.1 Hanleya hanleyi | reverse complement strand
CGAAACTGGTGAGGGGTTACAATCGAGCCTATCATCGAAGTATAGAGAGAGCCCCATTACCGTGACCCAACGCAATGAAGCCCAAGTCCGGCGTGTCTTGTACCCCAGGCCATCGCAGCGAACGACGAAGGCGGTGTACAAGGTCGGGACCCTGTACGGATCAGTAAAGTCAAGGGCAAGTTCGAGAAAAGTTACTTGCCCAACTGGAGCGATGAGCACTTCCTGATTAAACGGCGCCTACCCCGACAGCGGCGAGTCTATGAACTGGAAGATCTCCAAGGCGAAACGTTGCTGGGGACGTTTTACGACACGGAATTACAGCCTGTTGTAAAAACACAGCAAGACTACTACACGGTGGAGCAGATTTTGAAAACGGAACGTCGACGTGGCAAACTGTTTCATTTCGTAAAATGGCAAGGCTGGCCCAGTTCCTTCAATTCCTGGATCGCGGCCAACCAGGTGAAACGACTATAAAGCCAGAGACCACTGCCGTCCTCCTTCATTCCACGTCCGATCCCAGTGCTATGGACCAACAGCAGCTGCCTCCGAAGACAGCGTCTCGCAAAACACGCAAAGCGCAAGTGGTCTTTGGGGTGCTATTGCTAACCCTGCTGAGTGTGTTGTACGGAGGTGTGTTTTACGACGTAACCTATGTCAGTACGTTACTTAACCAACTGAGAACACCAGCCATCAGTGAAACGGGTCTACAGAGAGCACCAGTCGTATCGAGCCCAGTCACCACCACCACCACCACACCCCGCGTACAAGCCACGTCGAGCTCTACACTTACACCAAGTACACCTACTACGTCTCAAGACCCACCGGATTTCATCCCTCACAGTGAACCGACAACGACGACGACCACCCACGTTGTACCCACCCCCAGCACCATCTCTGAACGTGAACAGACAACGACGACCGACGTTGTACCCACCACCACTCCAGTTCACTCGTACGAAATTTACAAGAGCGGGTTACCACGACAACGGATAGACCTCAAACCATGGACCCTCGGTGGCAGCATCCCTTCACCTGCGTCATCGCAGGACCGACGGGCTCCGGCAAAACGCACTTCGTCAGGAAGCTCCTTCAACACGCCGACAGCATGATCACTCCACCCATTGCCCGAGTCGTGTGGTGTTACGGAGAATGGCAGGAAGCGTATGCAGCAATGCCCCACATCACGTTCGTGGAAGGCCTACCCAACCTGGCCGATTTGGAACCCGACACATTGGTGGTTGTGGATGATCTCATGGCGGAGACGGATGCACGGGTCACCCAACTCTTTACCAAAGGCAGCCATCATCGACGGCTCAGCATCATCTACATTGTGCAGAATCTGTTCAGTAAAAACAAAGAACATCGGAATATCAGCTTAAATGCCCACTACCTGGTGGTCTTCAAAAACCCGAGAGATACCACTCAACTGCTGCACCTGGCGAGACAGATGTATCCCGGCCGCACACCGTTTGCGTTGGAAGCCTTCAAAGATGCCACAACCCCTCAGCACGGGTATATGCTCTTCGACCTCAAGCAAGCCACCCCCGACCACCTTCGACTACGGACCGGCATCTTTCCCGGAGAGACCCACCACGTGTACATGCAAAAATAATGTAAACACACCCACAGTGGCGCCCCCAGCTGGGGTCTGTGTGTTTGATGATGGGGAATAATAAAAAGAATGAATACCACAGCAGGGTTGACTTTGTCTGTGAGGTGGATAAAAAGGGCAGAGTTGTGGGTTCTAGCATTAGTTGTACAGGATGTCTGCGCGAGTACGGAAGCACGCTCCCACGCTCCGTGTATTGAAGACGGCCCCACCCGAGTTAGTCCGAACCATTGTACGCGGTGCGGACCCTGACCTTGTACGCTGTCTGTGCGAGATCGGGTACAACCTGTTAAAAGGCAACGTACCACTGACTCCGGCTCAGAAGACCAAGTTGGCCAAGCATAAGACAGGTCTCCGAACCCTAGTCCACAAGCGGGTCCCTCAAACACAAAAGAAAAAGGTGTTACAGAAAGGCGGCTTTCTCGGGGCCATCTTAGCACCGTTGGCCGCTTCCGTGTTGGGTCCAGTATTGGGTGGACTCTTCGGCCGACAATGAACCACACGAAAAAAATGGTCCTCGTCGAACCACGGTTCCTGCAAAACCTCCAATCACCCTACCCTGTCCCACCTACGGTGAAGACCATAAACAGCCTCGATGGAGAGATGCAACAGATCTTACAGAGACCGGGGTTAAGCGACAGTGAGAAAGTACAACGGTACAATGAGACGCTTCAACGGTACATGACGTTCATGGACCAATACAAAACCCTGTCTACCCCAGCAACAGCACCACCACCACCACCACCACCACCACCACGTGACAGACCGCTGACCTCAGCACTGCTCCAACAGCCGGGTGAGGTAGCCCCCACAGCCCCACAGTGGGTGGAAGACGAAGTGCTGAAGAGTGTACCTGCCTCGTTCAAGAAACAAGCTGGCCTGGTATTACAACGGATGAAACAGAATCCTAACATGACTTGGAATGATAAAGGCGAACTCCTGGTACAGAATCAGGTGGTCCCCGGCACCCACATGACGGATTTAGTGAATGATCTGATGCGTCAACGCAGATCGCACACCGATCCTCGAGGATGGGAGGTCTTCGCTCAAGGCTTGAAAGACATGCATGTACCACAGGAATTGGTGGGGAACCCCCACCGCTGGGCCTTTATGCAGCAAACCCAGCAATCACCGAGTGGCCCACTACCTTCTTGGGAAGCCGAATGGGAACCGGAGTCACCCCCAAAACACCACCACAACGGGCACTTTCTTTTCGCGCCTATAAAAAAACACCCTTGATCAAGACACCCCACATCTCCAGAGCCGTGACACGTAGCAAGTCAACGCGACGAACACGACGCCGCACACAACCGCCCAAGGCCTGGAAGACCTATTAAAACCAACAGCAGCAGCAGGACAGCTCAGTCGCCATGTTTTACCTGACCCTACCCAGTAACAGTTCGCTGGATGTGTTTCCTGACAACACCGTGGCCAAGTACGTCACCCAGTTACCGCAACCGTTACATTTACCTGGCCGGTGGGAATGTGCCCTCGTGGATATCCAATACCCTTACTCGTGGTACAACGTGCGAGCCAATGAAGTGTGGTACGAGGTCACCTACGAAGGCAAAAACACCCGGCTCACCCTGCCCGAAGGCCAATACGATACCCCCAAAGAGTTCATGGGTGGGCTGTCAAGACTGATGCATGATAAGGCGCTACGGGGGGTGACGGATAGTGCAACACGCCTGATAGCCTTGCGCTTCAAGAGAAACGTGTTCTTCGATGTCAACGTACACAACGACAAGGCACAGCTTACCGTCACCGATACCGTGAATGTGAAACTCAGTCCTACACTACAGCAAATGCTGGGTTTCGATCTACAGACGTTCGCTGGTCCCAACCAACACCATGGCGAGATGCCGATGGATATGAAGTCGGGTATGTACGGACTCTACGTCTACTCGGACGTGGTGGACAACCACATCGTGGGCGATATCAACACACCTCTGTTACGGGTGGTCCCCATTAAAAAGACGTATGGCGATCAAGTCACCCACAGTTTCAACCATATCATGTACCTGCCCGTACGACATACCGACATCAACACGATCACGGTGGATATAAGAGATGACACGGGACGAGCGGTGGCATTCGAACGAGGAAAAGTGGTGCTGACACTTCATTTTCGACAAGCACGTGCTCCCCACTTTGCATAATGAAAGTACCTTACGAGTGCGATGCACGCAGCTATGCCGACTATTATGCCCAACAGGCCGGGGGTGGCTTTCCGGTCTTTAGCGGTGCACGCATGCAACGAGGACATGGACTGGGAACATACTCGGCAGCATTGTGAAAACGTTCCTGCCCTTGGTGACGCGGGGTGTGAAAGCAATCGGCAAACAAGCGGTACGCAGTGGACTGCAAGTGGCCGGTGATGTCTTGGGGGTACGGCACCCCGACAAGCCTTGAAACGACGGGCCAAAGAAGCGGGAGGCGTCTTGGTGGCCAAAGCACAACGCACCGTAGGGAATAAAAGAGCTGCCCCACCGAGATCACGCACCAGTCGACGACCGACCCAGCGACGACGCACATCCAAGAAGACCCGGGATATCTTTTCTTAAAACATGGCCTTAATCCACGCCGAGTCCTGCCCCTCCACCAACAGTGAATTTGATTTGTGGACCGTGCCGCCCACACAAACCAGTGTCGAACAAGGATTATGGGTGGAGCATCTCCCGCTCTCCAGCATCAACGAAACCGGACCCATCGAGTTCACCATCAGTAATGCGGATACGGCCTATGTGGATTTAGCCCATACCTACTTGTATGTGAAAGCCAAGGTGGTCAATGGAGCTGGCACCAGAATCGCTGACCAAGCAACGGTGGGCCCGACGAATCTCTGGCTGCACTCGATGTTTCAGCAGGTAGATATTTTTCTCAGCGACAAACTCATCAGTGACTCCACCAACACGTACCCCTATCGAGCCTACATCGAGACACTGTTGTCGTATGGCCGAGAGGCTAAAAAATCTCAGCTGACAACCGCTTTATTCTACAAGGACACGGCCGAGCACATGGACACGGCGGACAATGGGGGATATAACAAACGGAAGGCTTTCACTGCGAACAGTGCCTCGGTGGATATGATGGGTCGACTGCATGCAGACATGTTCATGCAAGACCGGTACCTCTTGAACAAGACCCCCATCAAAATCCGACTGATACGGGCGCCTCCCACCTTCGCCTTGATGGCCACTAACGTAGAGGGGCATGTAGCGGACTATAAGATTGTCATCCAAGACGCAGTCCTGTATGTCCGAAAAGTGAAACCGAATCCAGCCGTTCAATTGGGACACATGAAAGCCTTGGAAACAAAACCAGCCCAGTACCCTATCCGACGTGTGCAAACCAAAGTGTTCTCTGTGCCTGCTGGAAATATGGGCGCCAACAAAGAAAACCTGTTCCTGGGGGAACTACCCAAGCGATTGATCCTGGCCTGTGTGGAAAATACCAGTTTCAGCGGAGCCTACCCAGAGAATCCGTTTGACTTTAAACATTTCGGCATCAATTTTGTGGCCCTGCATGTGGATGGACAACAGGTGCCAGCCACGGCCTTAACCCCGAACTTTGGGCGGAGGAATTTCATTCGAGCCTATCAGAGCCTGTTTACAGCCACCGGTCAAATCAACCAGGACGAAGGGAATATGATCAGTCGGGAGGACTACGCGAACGGATACACGTTGTTCTGTTTCGATCTGACCCCCACCTTAGAGAACGACCATCAGCTGGCCCTGACCAAGCAAGGCAATTTACGGTTGGAAATCCACTTTGCACGAGCCCTGGCGACCACCGTCAATGTGATCTGCTACGCCGAGTTTGACAACATCATTCAAGTGGACAAGGCGCGCAACGTCCTGTGTGACTTCTCCACCTAACATGGATACAGACCAGATAACCACCGTGCTGGAGAATGACCCAGAGACACGTAGGGTCTTTCAAGGGGTGTTCGCCCGAGATGTGTTTCCATTAGACCGTATGTATCCGGCTGCTTACGTTCTCAACACGGACCCGATGGATCGACCCGGTGAACACTGGGTGGCCGTGTACTTGACAGAAGAGCAGGGGGAATACTTTGACCCGTACGGTCTGCCACCCCTCCATCCCGATTTAACAGACTTCATGGATCAAGGCACAGAGACGTGGTGTTGGAACAGTCAAACGTTGCAAAGCCTGACCAGTGGCGTGTGCGGACAATATTGCTTGTTTTACCTGTACCATCGATGCCGGGGAAGACCCTTATCTACTATCGTACAGATGTTTGACGAGTACTCCCAGGCCGAGGACCGCGATGTACTCGTCTATGACTGGGCCGCCCATCATTTCAATGTACAAGCCCCGTTCTGGGCTTAAGTTAATGACAAGCCCCTTGTTCTGGGCTTCAATGTACAAGCCCCTTGTTCTGGGCTTCAGTTAATGACAAGCCCCTTGTTCTGGGCTTCAGTTAATGACAAGCCCCTTGTTCTGGGCTTCAGTTAATGACAAGCCCCTTGTTCTGGGCTTGAGTTTTCACGTGGTTGTTCTCACGTTGTTGTTGTTCAATGAATAAAAAAAAAAAAAATGAGATCTCACCAAAAAACCCTGTCTTGTGTGTTTTATTCCTAATGCATCAATGCCCAATGTGGAGATTCAGTCAAACTGAAATCAGTGGTGTAGGATTGGGGTCAAAATGTAACCCATCAAGTTTAGAAGGCAAGAGCACTATAGTAAAAAATAGAGAGCCAATGAAATCAGCCTACAGACCAAGTACGTGTCTTTGGTCTAGGTTTGGAGCGGGCATTTCATTGAGGTACGTGTATACGGTGAGTGAAGAGACTCGTCCAACACGTATAGATTATGACTATAAGTTCTATGAGCATAATGCATGAAAGTGGCTTTGAACACCGTATTAGTCAATCAGTGGCCTAGAATGGAGCCAAAGGTAACCCATCCATGTCCAGAAAAACATTACCCGGGTGTACAAGAACCCAGATGTAGGCGCGGACGTCAGCGAAAGCACACCGTGAATACCCCAATTCCATTGGCTGATTGTTCGATCGCTGATTGGTTCTTTTTCTCGACCGCTGATTGGCTCTTTTTCTCGACCGCTGATTGGTCCAAATGGAACTGCCCATCTTTCCCAGGTTCATCTAGAATCCCCCTAGAATCTAGAATTTTTTATTGTGCTCAAGCTCTGACTATAGCGATGCCGCAACATTGTCTCATTGGACATTGGACCGTCTGACCTGGAGGTGACCCTTTGACCTTTTGACCCGCGTCCGCGCGCGCACTGCCGGGGATGACGCGCACTTCCGGAGAACTCGCGCGCGCGCTCGCGCTGCGGGGCGCTGGGGCGGGGCGGGAAAACCCACCGGCGATTGAACATACGGACGTCTAAGAGGAAACATTAGGAACTCTTCTATGTTTGGATGTAGTTTTTAGTGAAAAACCCGGAAGTGACGTCATACAGGGTCCAGTTTTCGACACTAAGTGACCACATCCGACAAAATGGCCAGTTTTCGACACCGGATGTGCCGCCATCTTGAACATACGTGCCGCCATCTTGGATATGTCCCATAATGCACCGGGTCAAAATACTCGCTTCTGATTGGACGAGAGCTCTGGGACGGATTTGAAATACTCGCTTCTGATTGGACGAGACCTCCGTATTGCATCTGCGCATGCGCAGAATGATATTCCTACCGCACACCCAACCCATCAGATGCCCCTTCACGAATGCTTCACTTAGATACCTCACTCGACCCCATTGGTGCATTAGGGGCTCCCCTACATCCCAACACGGCTATTTTCATACACTTGGGCCACCGCGCATGCGCAGAATGCCGATAGTTCAACCCCACACCCAGCCCATCAGATGCCCCTTCACATAAGCTTCACTTTGATACCTCACTCGACCCCATTGGTCCATTAGGGGCTCCCCTAGCTCCCAACACGGCTATTTTCATACCCTTGGGCCACCGCGCATGCGCAGAATGCCGATAGTTCAGCCCCATATCCAGCCCATCAGATGCCCCTTCACGAATGCTTCACTTTGATACCTCACTCGACCCCATTGGACCATTAGGGGCTCCCCTAGCTCCAAAACGTCTATTTCCATACCCTTGGGTCACCACGCATGCGCAGAATGCCGATATTTCAACCCCACGCCCAGTCCATCAGATGCCCCTTCACGAATGCTTCACTTTGATACCTCATACGACTCCATTGGCCCATTAGGGACTCCCCTAGCTCCAAAACCGCTATTTCCATACCCTTGGGCCACCGCGCATGCGCAGAATGCCGATATTTCAACCCCACACCCAGCCCATCAGATGCCCCTTCACGAATGCTTCACATCGATACCTCACTCGACCCCACTGGACCAGTAGTCAATCTCCTAGCTCCAAAAAGGCTATTTTCATACCCTTTGGCCTCCGCGCATGCGCAGAATGCCGATAGTTCAACCCCGCGCCCAGCCCATCAGATGCCCCTTCACCTAACCTTCAATTTGATACCTCACTCGACCCCATCGGACCCTTAGGGGCTCCCCTAGCTCCAAAAAGGCTATTTTCATACCCTTCGGCCGCCGCGCATGCGCAGAATGACGATATTTCAACCCCACACCCAGCCCATTAGATGCTCCTTCACCTAACCTTCACTTTGATACCTCACTCGACCCCATCGGACCATTTTATCTAGGGACTACTTTTTCTCCGCGGAAGCTTTTTCCCGAGACCGAATCACCGCCAAAACCACGGGCAAACCGCATCACCGCGCATGAATACATTTTTTTTTTTTTTTTTTTGCCGGAACTTTTTTTTTTGCCCGAACATGCCCGAACATGCCGTCCACCTCCCACACACTAAAACCGGCCGCCATCTTATCCCACCTCCCACACAACACACTAAAACAGGCCGCCATCTTGTCCCACCTCCCACACAACACACAAATACGGGCCGCCATCTTGTCCCACCTCCCACACAACACACTAAAACGGACCGCCATCTTGTCCCACCTCCCACACGACACTAAAACAGGCCGCCATCTTGTCCCACCTCCCACACGACACTAAAACTCGCCGCCATCTTGTCCCACCTCCCACACGACACTAAAACCGGCCGCCATCTTGTCCCACCTCCCACACAACACACAAAAACACACAAATACGGCCCGCCATCTTGTCCCACCTCCCACACAACACACTAAAACCAACCGCCATCTTGTCCCACCTCCCACACGACACTAAAACAGGCCGCCATCTTGTCCCACCTCCCACACGACACTAAAACCGGCCGCCATCTTGTCCCACCTCCCACACACACACTAAAACAGGCCGCCATCTTGTCCCACCTCCCACTGTCCCTCACGCGCACATCCACACTTATGACGTCACCACCAAGCGCAGTCAAACTACATTCTCGCATTTGATTGGTCAATATTTCACAATTGACCTCTATGACCTCTACATCCGGGGGGAATGTGACTTATTTTACTCGCTGTATACTACTCATGCGCTGTGGGGATGTTTGGACGTTAGTATCTTCAGTGATTTCGGGATATGAGGACGACGCAGGTCAACTCCCCACGTAATATCTAAATCGATAATCTAATACAGATTGTCTGAAACAATTGTTACATATTAAATCTGTCATCATGTTTATTCGGAATAAGAGAGTGTGTCGTGGAATAAAGTATAATGATATCAAATACAAAATTGAAGACATCTGATCTCTCAATATCGCATCCATAAATATTCAAGGGGCGGAAAGTGATCGTTTCCTGCTACTCTGAAACGACAAAACCACGGAAGCTGAAACTTCTTGACTTTAAATCGTATCACATTGGGGTCACTTGGGGATATTTACTTATCTATCAAGGGTAGATTCAAAATGGCGGCCATGTGGTATCTCAGAAATTCGAGTTTTTTGCCTTTTCTACCCATTTCGTCATATTTTCTTCAAGGACTAGAAAGTATTTTATTTAGGCAAAACTACTTATTCTGTATTTTGTTTGATAGTTTTCGAGAGAAAAATCGGAACATAAAAAAATTCGAAAAGTCGAACCCAGAAATAACCAAAATGGTTGTGGAGAAGATGACGTCACTGTGACGTCATATTGGCGGCCATCTTGGATTTCTTTTTGGTGGATAGAGCTTGAACCAATACTGTGTGATAAGTTTCAGTGCTCTATCCTTAGGGAGAGCGAAAATATATAGAGGGATACTTTCCGTCCGTCCTCCCCCCAACAATGCTGCGATACATCCCAATCGCCAAGGCCAGATATGCTTAAGCATTTTCCATATAACGACTTAAGTTTTCCACGAAAAAGAAACCAACATAACCGAGACATTGACCAGACAAGTCCGTCTGTTTTTAATTTAGGTGGCGCTTTCAATTCAATAAAATTATGCGCGCCAGATCGTTGCATTGAGTTTGATGTACAACATAAATATTGATTTAAAATATCCTGCTGTACGGAATTGTAATGATTATAAAACATGTAGAAAAAACAAACTCCAAATGCGTTATATAATGACATGGCGAGGTTAGAGACATAAAAGGAAGGGTATATATATATACGTACCAACAAACTTAATTTAATAATAATAAAATCCCAACGACCCTATCTATATAAAAAATATAAAAAATATAAAACTGAGTTAAAAGGGCCAATATAGTACATGCATATTTTGTTTAACCTAAAAATAAACTCATCATATAAATTCAGATATGAGTAAGTGGTGAGTAAAAAACGAGATTTGATATAATGTCTATACTCATCCTGGTGAACACCGTGAATGAGGACCTCACATGGCATCCTCAGACACCAATGTCCAACCAGTTTTCTAGTAGAGCTCGACCCAAAGATATAGTGTGGTAAGATTCAGCACTCTAGCCTTAGGGATATCGAAAGTATTTATGGAGGGGCTGGGGCTCCCCGCACCCTCCCCTCAAGGCTACGATGCATTTCAAATTGCCCAGGCCAGATAGGGTTAAACAACACATCCGACGACTTGGTGGCATTCTCAATGGACGATGTTAGTTCACAGAGCAGGCCCAAAAAGTTCGATTTTAAAACTGCCCTCCAGTTGGCAGTTTGCGAAAAAAGCTCGTACCGATATCGTACGATTTTAGTCTCAAAGGTGATACATGTACGTTATTCTTCTATGATATATATTAACCCTATCTGACCTGGGATTTCTGGGACCTGGCCTTTGGGGGGGAGGGGGGCGAAATGACCCCCCCTAATTATTTTTCTTACCCCTTGAGCTAGGGAGCTGAAACTTACCACACTATACCCTATGATCAAGATCTACCAGAAAATGTAAAAAAATCCAAGATGGATGACGTTTTGATGACGTCACAGTGACGTCATTTTCAAAAACGATATTTTGGGTCGATTTTTAGGTTGGATTTTCCGAATATTTTATTTATGCATTTTCTCCGCAAGAACTGCATGATAAATTAGTAAATATTAATGTGATGTGAGTAGATCCTAACTACCCTCTACCGAGCTGCACTTGTTCTGCTGTTAAGTATTGGGTTAAGCATGGAAGCTGGGTTGCAGGACAGAGTACAGCTTGGCGACCCAATAAATGGGTGGGGAGGGTGGGCAGCGATTTCATAGACAACATCATTAACCTCCAACGAACACCGTAATAATGAGTTCCTAATAGACACATAACGGTGCAGGTTCCTTTTAGCTCAGGGGCTGACCGTCCACCCGTCGCTCCAAATCAAAGAATAACGTCAGCACTGCATTTCGTCGCTAGAGGGCAGCGCGGTCTGAGTAGATCCTAACTACCCTCTACCGAGCTGCACTTGTTCTGGTGTTAAGTATTGAGTAAAGCATGGAAGCTGGGCTGCATCAGAGTTCCACTAACTGACGAAAGATCCCTATAATTCTCAATTCACATACTCCCAATACTCAGCACCCAGCTCCCTAACCACACCCCAATAAACTGATCACTAAAGGCAAATAAAATGACAAATTTATGTTATAAGTCAAGACAACTTTAATATGTCACCAGAGACAAATTAACATTTCAATACATTATCCTGGTTACAAGATCTGTATCACCATTTCAATCACTACGACACTCCAGTTCAAACGGATAAATTGTCCAATATTTAACTTTTAATATCACCATTCCTGTCCCGACTTCAACTGATAACTCAAATCATATCTTAACTGTAACAAATCACACAAAGGCTTTATCCAGCCTGGAAAAATCACCAAATGATGTGAACAGTTCCTCTACCCTCTTAGAACCTGTAGCCGCCAGATTTACCAAACTATCAGCGGTCTGGCTTGCATCGCGAATCGTTGTCGCCCTAGTGTAGTATTCCGCAGTTTCTCGTGTAAACCAACCAACATGTTTCATCACACCCTGAAGACTGATGGACCCCCCAGAGAGTGCCATGGATATAGCACAGCCACCGCGAAAGCTGTGGGGTGTTTCACCTTCCCTTATGCCAAGTGTGGTCAGATACACTTTTAACCTGTTGTATATAGCCGAGTATGTCAAAGCGTGATCCAAGACCCTAACCTTGTCGGACACAGGTCGGAAAAGATACCCTGTGCTCAAATCGACACCCCAAGATCTAGCCGAGTGAAGATACCTCTCTATAGCGAGGACCGGGCAAATGAGAGGGTCATCACAACGCTTTACCACGAAAGTGTTTGCCTTACCCCCTCCCCTTAATGTTTTGCCAAATGTGTGGTGGAACACCAGGCCTGAATTATCAGCCAGACTACGTAATTCTTGAGTTACAATGAGTGTAATATCATTAGCCCTGTCCCCAGCAAAGAAATTAATTTTAAAGAGAGTACAAATCTCTCCTTCAAAGGCAAGTCTACTGTACCAAGTTCATTGTGGATATAAGATGCCATCTTCCTTAGTTTACTGATGAAAATTGGTTTAGCTTGTCTTGGAACAATATGCGCCTGCGCCTGTTCAGCTTTAATGGTTTTTACGTACTGTTTAACTGCTGGCGATGCGGCAGGGTTACCATTACAACTAGCTACATCCCAAGTTCGACCTCTCCCCAGTGACTCTAATATCACAAGCAGCTGTCTAACCAACCCTTCTACAGTTCCTGCAGCCAGTCGAAAAGGGCAACCACATGGAGCACCCTCTTTGTTCCCTAACCTTGGGTACTGTAGTCTATGAACCTGTGTTTTTCCTTTTGAGTTTTTCCACACAAGGAACCTTCTGGCATACAGATAGCCAATGTGGGCCTGTGTGGGAGAAGCGAGAGAAATTGTTCAATAGAGTTAGTAAGGCTATCTCCCTTCTTTCTATAGGAAGTGTTTGCCGCAAGACAGTCTAAGTGATCGAGTCTTTCATCAAGTACTGCCAAATTCAGGCCAATCTCACATGCAGGTGGCTCCATCTGAAAGTATATCCATATCTACATCAATTTATATAGCCATCGGGAAAGACAATCTGCATGCCCGTAGGGGCCACTTCAAACTGTGTTCAGAAGTAAATCCATCCCTACTGGGTACCTCCAATACCCCCCGATCCCCTTTCTTTCCGAGCAATATTGAGGATACCATGTATGTTTCCAACAATGGCCACCACAGAGGGGTATCATCAAAGACAGGGACAATCATAGTGCAGTTTGGCACCTTCTGTTCTCTTAACAGACAGAGAATTGGGAAAACCAATACAAATGGCGGAAACACATACAGATTTCCCGTCAGTGGTAAGGCTTGGGCAAATACATTCATACCCGACATACTAGGAGTGGGGCAGGGGGAGTAATGTGCCAACGGTTCACCCTGACTGTCCAACATGACGTTTGAATCTAGAGACATGAGGTCCATGGTGTGAGGACCATACTTCGATTGAACCACTTCCCAACTTGACGGACTGAGCCTAGATTCAGAGGAGTTCAGATTACACAACTGGGGTGCGAGAGTTCGACCCACTGGGGGGAGGTAAATCAGATGTATATCTAAGTTCCGGTCAAGGATATGCTGGAAGATTGGTTTCATTCCTTGGCAGAGTGACCTATCTCTACTACCTGGGCCATTCCATGCCGAGTATAAGGTCCTACTATCTGTTAAAATATCTACCCTACAACTGTTCAGGTTAGCATGCTGTAGGCTCTTTAGCATGGCCATTATTTCTACATCCCCTGGATAAGCAAGACAGTCTAACTGGTAGTCTGAGAAACCAGATACAGAACCAGCAGGGAAGCACTTCTCATAGCCCATCTTACCCTGGTCTGTCAATAGAACAACCTGACAGTGGGATTCAGATCGCCATTGAGCACATCCATCCAAGGTGTCTAGAAATCTCCAATGTTCAATTTCTTCCCTTAATGCCCCAGACACTTTGACCTTTCGGCTGTTTTTGAGACCGCAGGAAACAGCATGATTGATCTCGCGAGTGTACAACTTGGCAGCAGGGACAGCAAGAGTCATGGAAATATTTTTCCCCGCAAAGCGTTGAAGTGTCTTGACATCCACCTCGTTGAGGGAGAGAATATGCTCACGGAGGGTAGAGAACTTCTCCTTCTTCTCGACTGGGAGAAGGAAAGCCTGTTTTCCCGAGTCTATGATCATACCTAAGTATCTGGTACAGGAAGTTGGAACAAGAACACATTTCTTCAATGACAGGGTGTAACCCAACCTAGTCAAAAGGTCAACTAGCCTATAGGGCATCGACCTATCTCTAGAGACCGCAAGGCGATCATCGATATTTTGTGTTATGAGGGAACCTATCTTCTGATACACATATGGGGAGGCCCTCCACCCAAATGGGAGAGTCGTATATGATATGAAATATCCCGCAAACTGTATACCAAAATAAGTCTGAGACGATTCTGACAACTTAATATGATCATAACCCGACTTCTCGTCACATGTGATCATGTCTGATCCTTTCCCTATAATGCGGGGGATATCTCTAAGAGTCTCTAACTTAAACGGAAGGTCTTTTGTCCAGAGGTTGAGAAATCTATCGTCATGGTACAGCCTTGGCTTACTCGGCTCTACTGTAAGTGGCATAACAACTCTAGGTGGCACACATTCACCCACTTTTCCCCATACCCTAGCAGAGCCATTTCTAACGCGTTCTGTGAGCTCAGACACAATAAAATCTTTGTAATTTCGGCAAATTGCTGTATTTGGGAAATACTACTTTGGGGGGGGTGGCACTATCATAAGATTCCCCCTTATAGTTCCCCTTAACGGGTATAAACAAGGAAGTTACATCAACCCCATTCTTGATCCACTCCCGCACATCCTGGTCATTGGGGCCCAAAATCTTTTCCCATTCACAGAAATTTTTATGAAGTTGTCCTGACAAGAACTGGTCAGGGTCCCGTACGAACAAACCGCTGACACCTGCACCTACGGTGGAATTAGTTGCATCCTGGTGGTTGTGGGTAGAGGGCTGGGATCCATCCTCCCCCCAGACAATCCACGCTGGCTCCTTACGTTGTTTTACTGCACCCGGATCAAAGTTTACTTCCATCTCCCAGGATGGTATGACTAAGTTACCTCCAAATTCCTGACTTCGATCCTGTCAAGAGAGCACGGGTACAGTTTCAACAGGGACATCCAGCGAGGAATGCAAGCGGGAGTCCAGCCCTCAACCCACGTGAACAAGTGCTCACTAAAGGATCGGTGCCCCCGGGTTAAGGGATAGATAATCTATTTATGAGTTAGTTATTTCCATCATTTTTTTTTTTTTAAATTGATTCAGAATTCAAAATATCAATTCAAATAGCCTTTTGACTAAAACGGTAAAGTTCAAAACTCTAAAAACAGGGTCGCAGCCCCTTTAACATTAGACTTAACCTTACTCTGCCGAGGGGTATCTCTTAGCAGATTTCATCTTTTCACAATCCTTAACATAATGGGATGGTGATTCACAAAATAGACAGACTCCTTTAGGTCTGGGACGGTATGGATATCGAGGAGCTCTAGAGGACCCTGCCATATAAGGCATATATGCGCCATAGGGAGTTGGGGATGGTTGGAATGAAGCATATGGAGATGGTTGACTAGGCCCCGTCATATTATGAAATGGGACTGGATATTGGGGGTATGGGGGATACACACTCGGCATTGGGGATTTTGGAGCTTCGACTGGGGTTTTAGTTTCTGGGGTAGCATCAACTTTGGAATCCAGCTGCTTTTCTTTAAGACATTTAGATATAGCTTTTGTGACTGCATCAGTAGCTTTATCGCCAAGTACAGAGATACTCAGAGTAACAATGTTCAGCTTCCCTAGATATTTCATGGCCTGTCTAGTCAATTCTTCAGATAGATCAGCATCTACATGGCCAACTTTCCTTGACGTCCGCGCCAGTTCATCCAGTGCCAGGAGTAGAAGTGGCTCACTGGGAGTTGTTTGCCGGGCGAGAGCTCTCACCTTGTCTTTCAGTTCCTTGACAAGATTCTCTCCAGACCGGGCCGTCTGACGTTCCAGGTTACCCAGTCGGGTCTCCAGGCTAGCCTCCATATCCCCTTTAGAGCGTTTGCTCGGAACTTCTTCCTCCAATGACTACAAGAAAACAATGGAACCTAGACACAAGCTAAAGTGATTAAGCAGGGTTCCCAGCTTTCCATAGAAACAAAATTCCCTGATTTTCTCCCGACTAATTTCCCAAATTCCCTGGTGCCTTACAGATATGCAAAATAAGCACAAACACTGGCCAGAAGGTGTGTGTTCAGAATTCAGTCACATCGCATACAGTTATGAAAGAATTAGTCCTGATAGGAATTCAAGCTATGCATGCAGTTATGAAAGAATTAGTCCTGATAAGAGTTCCAGCTATGCTAAATAAGCCCTTAATGAAGTGTTAAGAAGGAAAGTGTGCATCCCTGGTGTGCACTAAGAAGTCAAAATAGCCAGCCACATGCGACTCCTCTCCTACTCAATTCCCCTGAGTTTTCCCTGATGTTGAATATTTCTCAAATTCCCTGAGTTTTCTCTGACTGGAAAATCATTCTCCCTGATTTCCCTGAGTGACTGGGAACCCTGTTAAGTCCAGCATACATAACCTGTTACTTGTAGAATAAATGGAAGCAGACGTCATGCACCGACAACGTTGAGATTGCCACACTCAATTGGAAAACCAGCAAAGAGTAAAGTGCCTTTTATCTATTTATTTTTAATTCCCATTAATCATAAGCAGGTCAATGTATCAGACAAGACCTGTACTGTGTAAACCATTATTGAGTCAAGATCCAATACCAAGAAAGAAAAGTGTTCTCAGGGAAGATCTAAACATACCCACTCAATATGATTGGAGGGGAATGGGATTGGGGGGTGGGGGTGAAATCGTAACGTGCGCTATGGTACCTTAATAATTCACACGTGGATTACAGAATGCCAGTAATACAGTAATAAATGCCCTCTTATGCGCAATTTATACAGGACATTAAATTTCCATAACAAACCATTCTTTCCAAGACAAATGGATGCGCGAGCGTGTATCCCACTTTTCACTTATCTCATATTTGAACATCACACTGGAATAATAAAGTACAAATCCACTTGCCTGTCTCAGTTCCTGTCCTTTTGGCTGTCCCACCTCGTTTGCGTAAAGAATAGCACAATGCAGCATGACACGTGCGTTATCCAAGTTCACTTCTTTCCCCGCCATTTCCAGCAGTTCCGCTTGCGACTCTCCGGTCAGCTCATGAAGGGCCTGGCGGATCTCTTCCAGGGATAGGTCCTCGGTCATTTGCTGGCTGCTGACCCTAGCGAACACCATCTCCCTCTCCCGTGTGAAATTCTTCACTATCCGCACCAGCGGGATGAGGCCAACTCCTCGCAAAGAGTGTCGTTTTTTCAAAACGGTAGCCATCTCAGAGTGAAGCTGCAATAAAAATTCAGAAAATCTGTAACGACGACACTCAGACCAGTACTTCATCATACTTTGATCAATTCCGTTTATTTCAGTACATCACCGTACGTAATTTAATCGGAGGTTAGGTTTACGTTTAGCTACAGCAGAAACTCAGCTAGCACAGCAAGCATGCGGCCCGCTCTATAAAACTTTTATCACGTCACCAAGACTTCACTCACTGTCACCTAGACAGTCTCTCAGCCACCTTGGCTAATAACAAAATACGCCACCAAGGCGTTCATAACATGCCACCAAGGCTTACACATCATATGCCACCAAGGCTTTCACAAATGCCACCAAGGCTGAACATTATATTATTTATATTATATTTACCTAGATTTGGTCAGGAGTGCACCGACACGTCCAGCCAGGTCGCGGGCAAATCAAAGAATGACGTCAGCACTTACTCTTCATCGCTACAGGCAGCGGTTCGAAATAAAATACTTTTTTCCCACTTTTCATCGCGGAAAAGCAGAAATTTCGAAGAAATATGACAAAAACATCACTTTTCTGGTACCCCACGTGGCCGCCATCTTGAATTTACCCATGATCATCTGCTCGGGGGGTTATGCAAATAGGCTCAAAATGACCCCAATATGATAGGCTATAAAGTCAAGGAGTTTCAGCTCTCCATTGTTTGTCGTTCCGGAGAAAGCGCAGAAAGTTAGGTAGGGGCGCCATTTCGCCCCCCCCCCCCCTTTCCCAGGCCAGGTAGGGTTAACACGGCAATCCACATCTTGTATCGTATCGATTAGATTTTTAGAGTAATGTAGAACGAAAAATTTCTCAGTGCAAGGGAGACTGGGTTACAGTGAGACATGAGGCACAGTGGCAATCTACTTTGTTAACTACCGGAATCGCATTACATTATTATTATTAGCAGAAAGCTACAACCCCCATACAGCATCCATATTGGTAAGAAGTCAAAACTATCAGTGGTAAAAAACAGAGGCAAAACAAAATTTGAAATGTCGGAGTAAACTTTCAGGACAGGATATTTATTTACATCAAGTTTTCTGCAGTTCTCCATTACTGCATGAACAAAGACACAATTTAACTGTATCGATTTATTATCACGTTTTCTTTTCACAAAATGGAATACATGCACTGAGACACTTTTGCCAGGGCACACATGGGCTAGAGTATTCAAGCAGTGAAGTCTACTTTCATCTTCATCCTTCTAAGCTCCTGTGAAACATATAAGTAACATACATGTATATACTTGATTTAAAATGTATTTCGATTATTGTCCCATTTGACCCCAGTGGGTGTCCCAGTGCACAACATACCTAGGGCACAATGAGACACCGTTTTTACTTTTTAGAGACGAATGTAATTCTAGAGAAAATTATAACACATATTTTGGATTTTTTTGTATTGGACCATTTTGTTTTTGGAGGGGGTTAGGGGGCCGAACAGCTTCGGCGTGTTAGCAGTTCAAAGTATGATGTTGTTGGACGATTTTGGATATCTCCCCTTTAAAAGTCGCGCGACAACATCACGTACCTGTTTGTTTGCCCATGTAGAAGGCCGCCTTGAGTTACGGGTTTCGTCAGGAAATGTTTGTTATAATGTTTTCAAAGGTGTTTTCATCATTCACTTGTTAACAGAGATTAACAGAAATATTGACTGATTCCGACATGGCGAGTGGAAAGATCTGCGGAATAATGAGTTTTCTGAATAGGAATAAGTTATAATACCGATATCATGTAGAAGGCCTGGTATAGATGTTTTGTTTAAGGCCTTTGTGAACCGAATGTTGTTGCTGTTGCTGTCGTTGTTGTTGTTGTTACAGTGTATTTTGGAAAATGCTGAGAAACATATGCCTGAGGATAATGTCATTGCATATAAATTAGCTCCTGTACTTGTGTAAACGTTCAATACATAGAGTACAAGCATGAAATACGGTAGTAAGTGAAAATCTACCATTAGGTTGTTTCAATTTTGGTCAGTGTAATCATACACAATACGATCCTGCCGTATACAGCAATAGAAAGATTAACATGAAAATATTGACATAGACGATTTTTTTTTTTTCAAACATTTTTCAATTGATTTTAAACAATTTCCCAAATTTATCCTTATTAAATCGTACATGTTGTAAAGTTGTTTGAAATTCAGTGTCAAGTGTATTGTTAGAAATTAATCGCCTATGTCACTTTCTGTATGGTGACCGTTCTATATCTGTATTTTTGCAGGAGTTTATACCGTATTGTGTATAATTTACCCTGGCCAAAAGTGACACAGCCTGATGGTACGCTTCTCACATTATTGTCGTGGGTCGTGCATTGATTGCACACTCAGTATTTAACATTTACTCAATTCCAGGAATTAATTACACCGCACATGGAATGGCATTCTCTTCAGTCGTTCTTTTTAGCATATTTCAAAATACACCGTAACATCATCAACAACAATCGATTTACTCAGGCCTTAGTGGTACAAAACACAAAAAGCTCAACGCCCGTCAACGCCCGGTGGTGGTGGTGATGGTGTCTACAAAATATATACACACACGTACACACGTACACACACCTGGTGTACCCGCACCACCACCACCACCACCATCACCACCGGGCGTTGACGGGCGTTGGACACGCCTCACGAGCCATTTGGACCAAGGATGTGTCGTCTCTACCCCAAACACCCTCCTTCACACCCCCAAAATGCCCTCTTTGGCCACTACTCTTACTGATGACGTCACAGGTGACGTGAACATCTCTCAAGTCGTGGTTAACACCACGACAGCTTTTTCAATTTGACACCCTACACGATCCATTCGGTTCACGGATGAGCCATCTACCCCAAACATGGCGAAGAATAACATCGATCTCTTATCGGACGCCCACCCAGTGAGTGACATCTATCGGCGCCATTGGCCCATAATCCGGCAATGTTTCCGACCTCATTTCCCTATTCAAGATATCTACAATTTCCGACTGACCGATCTCGCCCGGCTACGCAGATACGTGGAAGCCATCTTCAATGACCATCCTACGGCCTTCAAATTAAATGTCGCTTTCGGGTACATCTTATGCCATAAGATTACGGACCAACTGCGCTATTTCTATTCCAGTGCCAACAGCCAAGTGTACGACCATCCTTTCACCATCAGCATTCGTGCGTCACTGGAGACGATGCTGGAGGAACTGAACACCGTGGATCCTTCGAATGGGCTTGTCACCAACGCCCCAACGCAAAATTGATGGTGGAGAGGGTCACCAAGGTTACGTTCTTCGTGGCTAAACTGATCGATCACCCACTCGGCTGAACGGATTCACACATGGCATGCATTGATACATCAGCGTGCCGTATATACTGTCTACATGCTGATTGTTGAATTGAGCTCGGTAAACACATGTACCTAATGTGATGGTGCTTGGAATAAAATAACATGGTATTTGATATTGGAATATTTATTCTGTGGATAAATACGAAGAGAGACGCAACAACAAATGCCAAAAGCACCGGACAAGAACACCCAACAATGCGTCTGATATCCGGACAGGAGCATACCAGAATTGTAACCCTATCGGTATTGTAATGAAGGGAAAATAAAAGGTGTAATACGCAATATGCTTGTTGTAGTTAATGTTTCTTGGTTGTGCGTCTGAGCATATTATCGCAATGAGAGAAACTTTCCTGAGAGAACTTACAATGACTGGACATGATTCGTGGTCAGACACACACAAACACACTCACGCACACACACCCCACACACACACACACCGACACACAAACACGTACGCTTGCGCGCACACACACACTTTATGTACTCGGTACCCTCTACAGGGGAGATAACCCTATCAGGTAGCCAGACCGAACATGGGCCCTGTCTCATCTACTCGCGCAGGCGCACCTCCGAAACTGCCCTCCTCTACTACCACCCGACTGCGCATGCGCTGAATGATGTGACTTCCAAGAACAACAACCCCAGGTGGACTCCACGCTTCACCCACGACTGCGCATGAACGTAATTACATGCCTTCCAATACAAATCACAAGAATTGGGATCCCTTTCCACGAGTTTTTCAACAGGATATCTCATACGACCTGTTTGGACCACGGATGGTTCATATGCCCTTCCCTATGGGCCAATGTATAGGGCAACACATGT
>JAVTVY010043147.1:0-21567 GCA_036873755.1 Hanleya hanleyi | reverse complement strand
GCGCCGGGGTCAAAGGTCAGTTCCGGTCACGTGAACGGAGGCGGAAGTGACCTCACAGAGGTCATATGCAAACGTCACTTCCGAGCTCTGAGCTCCACACGCTTTGAGCTCCAAGAGCTCCGATCCAAGAGCTCTGCCACACGGGAGCTCTCACCACCACCACCACCACCGGGCGAGGTCTGCCATCTTCAGTCCGTGTCTTTTCGGTGACGGAGTGTGAACATGATAGCACATGTACTGACCTGTCTGTGGGGTTTTTTCCCACAATGTCGTTCACTTCCGAGTCTCTTCGGTCACTTCCCGAAAAGACACGGAGGTGGCCGAAGAGACACGGAGGTGCCCCAAGATGTCACGGAGGTGCCCGAAGAGACACGGAGGTCACCGAAGATGTCACGGAGATCACCGAAGAGACACGGAGGTGCCCGAACATGATACCAGCTAGCGTGCTATAAAAGGGAAGCGGCCTGGCCGTTTCAACAGACACTCTGTCAACCACCAAGATGTTCACTTGTACTACGTGCTCGAAATCATTCACTCGTCTGCACGACTTGCGCCGCCATGAGGCTACTAAGCACGAAGGAACTGCCCGGTATAGCTGTACGATATGTACACTGTCGTTTCAGCGCCCGGATCATTTACAGCGCCACACACGTGCACGCCATGAAGTACCCAAGCGTCCATGCGAAGAATGTGGTGGGCTTTTCAAACTGACCAGTCAGTTGCTGCGACACCAACGCACACGACACCCTGTTCCGCAGCCACGTTTGCAGGTAAAAGAGCCCGTAGGCATCAATATCGAAACAGGGGGAACTCCCACCCATCGCACGAGGGCCGATGATGCTGTCGCCCTAATTCAACAGTCAAATTCCGACGACAAGACCTTGGGCCAGATTTTGTACGACGTGGAGGGCAAAGTACACTTCGTGGACGAAGCCATAAATGCTCCCAGCGATCTGTTACACGAAGACCATCCAGTGAGTGACATTTATCGGCGCCATTGGCCCATGATCCGGCACTGTTTCCACCGTCATCGCCCTATTCAAGATATCTACAATTTCCGACTGACCGACCTCGCCCATCTACGCAGCTACGTGGAAGCCATCTTCAACGATCAAACTACGACCTTCAAGTTGAATCTGGCGTTTGGTTATGTGCTGCAGTATAATGACACAGACCAAGCCCGATATATTTACCCGAGCAGTAACATCCGGGTATTTGACCAACCGTTTACCATCATTAACCGGGCGTCGCTAGAGGCGATGCTGGAGAAACTGGACACCGTGGATCCCTTGGAATGGGCCCAACAACAACATCCCAACACACAATGGGTCGTAGCGAGGGTGACCAATGCCACGTTTTTCGTTACCAAGCTGACCGACCACCCCCATCGGCTGAATGCGTCACTCATGCACTGATGAATACCATAACATGTCGTACATACTCTATATGTCTACATGCTGATCGTTGACGGTACGGAGGTGACCGAAGAGACACGGAGGTGACCGAAGATGTCACGGAGGTCACCGAAGATACACGGAGATCCATCCGGGTTTACACGGGAACAGCCGGGTAGTTACGGAGGTGACCGAAGAGACACGGAGGTGACCGAAGATGTCACGGAGGTGCCCGAAGATGTCACGGAGGTGCCTGAAGAGACACGGAGGTTACCGAAGATGTCACGGCTCGGCCCTCGACTTGGGGATAGTTGAACTGAGTGTGCTAAAAATAGATCACCAGCTAGCGTGCTATAAAAGGAAGCGGCCTGGCCGTTTCATCAGACACTGTCAACCACCAAGATGTTCACTTGCACAACTTGCCAGAAGCAGTTTACTCGTCTGCACGACTTGCACCGCCACAAGGCCTCCACCCACAACGATGCACGGTATACTTGTATAACCTGCGCACGGTCATTTAATCGGAAGGATCATTCACTGCGCAACGAACGCTCATTCCACGAGGGCGCGACGAAACACTGTAAGGATTGTGGTCAACTCTTTAAACGACGCAGTCAGTTAAGACGCCATCAGCGTTTGATTCATGCCCCGCCTCTACGGTTTGGGCGACAACTTTCCACTGAAGAGGAGCCGCGGAAGGTCAGACCCAGTGAAGATGAGCCCGGGGAGACGAACGCCACTGGTGATGCGATGACGGAGAGCCCGCCTATACCCACAGTTCAGAAGAGCCTGGATATCCAGCCGGACCCCACCGTTACGGTTTCGAGTCATACGCCTGACATCGAACATTTTCTGGACGAGCCCATAAATGTTCCTAGCGATCTGTTACAGGACGCCCATCCAGTGAGTGACATCTATCGGCGACATTGGTCCATGATACGGCAATGTTTCTACCGTCATCGCCCTATTCAAGATATCTACAATTTCCGACTGACCGACCTCGCCCGTCTACGTAGCTACGTGGAAGCCATCTTCAACGACCAAACTACGGCCTTCAGATTGAATCTGGCGTTTGGTTATGTGCTGCAGCATAAGGAGACAGTCCAGGAACATCCAGGTATTTGACCAACCGTTTACCATCATTAACCGAGTGTCGCTAGAGACGATGCTGGAGAAACTGGACACCGTGGATCCCTTGGAATGGGCCCAACAACAACGCCCCAACACCAAGTGGACAGTGGAGAAGGTGACCAATGTTACGTTTTTCGTTACCAAGCTGACCGGCCACCCCATCGGCTGAATGCTTCACCCATGCACTGATGAATACCATAACATGCCGTACACGCTCTATATGTCTACATGCTGATCGTTGACTTGAGCTCAGTAAACACTTGTACCTAATGTGACGGTGCGTTAAATAATAAAACATGGTGTTTGATATTTCAATTTGTTTTGCTGTGAACATACCAAACATGCCCAGGGCGGCTCCCCAGCCTGGGTATGATGTAACATTGGGGATAATAAACTGTATGAACATTGCTGAACTTGTTGTTATTCACGACAACGGCTATCCGATTGTACAATACAGAACATATATTGTATAATACAGGACATATATGGTACAATACAGGACAGATATGATATAATACAGCACAGATTTGGTATAATACAGGACATATACCGTATAATACAGGACAGATTTGGTATAATACAGAACATATATTGTATAATACAGCTCAGATTTGGTATAATACAGGACAGATACTGTATAATACAGCACAGATTTGGAATGATAACATATATTGTATAATACAGGACAAATATGGTACAAAACAGGACAGATTTGGTATAATACAGGACAGATATTGTATAACACAGGACAGATATTGCATAATACAGCACAGATATGGTATAATTCAGGACAGATATGGTATAATACAGCACAGATATGGTATAATAGAGGGCAAATATTGTATAATACAGCACAGATTTGGTATAATACAGGACATATATGGTACAATACAGGACAGATATGGTATAATGCAGCACAGATATGGTATAATAGAGGAGAAATATTGTATAATACAGAGCAGATATGGTATAATACAGGACATATGGTACAATACAGGACAGATACTGTATAATACAGGACAGATTTGGTATAATACAGAACATATATTGCAGAATACTGGACAGACATTGTATAATACAGGACAGATATTGTATAATACAGCACAGATATGGTATAACACAGGACAGATATTGTATAATACAGCACAGATTTGGTATAATACAACACAGATTTGGTATAATACATGACAGATACTGTATAATACAGGGCAGATTTGGTATAATACAGGACATATATGGTATAATAGAGAACAAATATGGTACAATACAGGACAGATTTGGTATAATACAGGACAGATATTGTATAACATAGGACAGGTATGGTATAATACAGGACATATATGGTATAATGCAGGACAGATGTGGTATAACACAACAACGATGTGGTATAATGTGTGACAGATATGGATGGTCCATCTCTACACCAAATACCTTCCTTCACTGCCCCAAAATGCCCACTTTCGCTACTACTCCTACTGATGACGTCACAGATGACGTCACAGATGACGTCACAGATGACGTGAACTTTCCTCAAATCGGGATGTACACCCCGAAAGCTACAAGATAACACCTCCCACGACACAATCGGACCAAGGATGGTCCCTCTCTACCCCAAACACACCTCCACGCACCCCCAAAATGGCCACTTTACTCACTACACCCAGCTGTGCATGCGCAGATTGACGCGACTTGCACTTAAAACACGCCATTCTGACTCTACCCCACACAAGCTTCACTTTGACACCTCCCACAACCCATTTGGACCCATAGTGGTCCATCTCTACCCCAAACACACCCCCCACATACCCCCCAACATGCCTGCTTTCTATACTACGGCCAGACTGCGCATGCGCAGACTATTGCACACGGACGAACCATTAGTCGATACATTACAAACTCCACGGGAGCTTCAAAATAAGACCTCAAACGACACCATAGGATCATAAGGGGCTCACCTAGACCCCAAAACGTTCACCCCGTATGGACCTATACCTCCATAGCCATGCAGTATAGGCCTATGGGCCTACCCAGGCCTCGGTGAACTTTTTCCAAAAATTTCACCGCTTCGCTCCCCGTGTTCTAAATGACGAGACGTGAAAAACAAGACCAAACAACCCATATCACAATGAACGTGTGTGAATTTCCCAGGTTGGACCTATACCCCATAGCCAGCCTATGGGCCTACCCAGGCCTCGGTGAGGTTTTTCCAAAAAAATCACCGTTTCGCTCCGGGACCATGCCCATCGTGTTCTAAATGACGAGACGAGAAAAACAAGACCCCACAACCCATATCACAATGAACGTGTGTGAATTTCCCAGGATGGACCTATATCCCCATAGCCAGTATGGAGCTATATGGGCTATATGGTACTTTTCCAAAAATTTCACCGTTTCGCTCCGGGACCCTGCCCATCGTGTTCTAAATGACGAGACGTGAAAAACAAATCCAAGCAACCCATATCACAATGAACGTGTGTGAATTTCCCAGGTTGAACCTATACCCCCATATAGCCAGCCTATAGGCCTTTATACAGACCTCGGTGACTTTTTCCAAAAATTTCACCGCTTCGTTCCGGGGCCCCTCCCATTGTGTTTTTCTTGGCGAGACGAGTAAAACGAGACCCCACAACCCATAGTAAAGCCCACGAAACAAATTGACCATCCCCATACCCCATACAGGCATTTTCCCTTATATTGTATAATACAGACCCCTATTGTAGGGGTAAAGTCCGTGTTCCGCTTTTTATAGTTTTGGGAAAAAATCCTAATTTTACATGCACCCACCCCATTGACTTGATAGGCAGGCCCCGATAAGCCCGGGGACCGATATTAGCCCTTTTGGCTAGAGGTGATAGGGGTTTTCCCCTAGTTTAGGGGTAAAGTCCGTGTTCCGCTTTTAATAGTTTCGGGGAAAAATCCTAATTTTACATGCACCCACCCATGACTGAATGGCCCTAGAGGAGCGCTTCACTTTGATACCTCACTCGACCCATTCGGTCCACTAGGGACCCACCCCTGTCACAAAACGTCTATTCCCATACTCTTTTTAGGCATTCCCCGTATACATTAACATTGGAAGTCACTTGGTTGACATGGGACTACGTTCTGTCCGCGGAGGAATACAAAGGTTACAGGTTGCCGAAACTACTTTTGACCTCCACGTGACCTTGAGCTGGTGGCGCCCCCTGGCGCCCCAGAGGTGAAAGGCGATGGGGCGTCCCCTATACCTTTAACCTGGAAAAAAGGGCACCAAGAGTTACCTCCCTCGAAAATGAGAGTCGAAATGCCGGCTCCCTACTACTATGGCTTGTCTTCTCACGGCCCAACGATACAAACAAATGTAAACAAATGGAACTCAATGCAGTAGAGGACGTTCATTTCTAGAGGCTGAATGTTTTTTTTAAATTTCAGTATTTTTTCATCAGGTTAAGAGAAGATGATCCATGAAAAAATGGGGGAGGGGGCACCATACTCGTTAAAAAAATATGGCAGCCAAATGCGTGTATACCACTTAAAAGCTACGGAATAACACTGAAAACATTGGAAAATTTGAATCTTTTCTTGCTCAATAAATCAAACTTCCCAAAGGTCAAATTTTCCCCATTTTGCTTATAATACTAAACACATATAGTTCTTGTTGAATATGTAATAAAAACAGGGGGACACCATACTTCCTTAGAAATTATTAGCATAAAACAGATAAACTTAGCCTTCCCATTCCTATTTCCATGAGTTGGTGTCGGCGGGGTATCGAAGTGAGGGTAAGGGGTATCATTGGAGATTCATTTATTAACCATTTATTAGTTGCCTTGAAATTGACTGAGAGTGATTTTTGGGGGATATCAGAGGCCTAATTTTCAACCTCAGGAGCACTTTGCACCTTCCAACTGTTGAATCTAAAATGTCAACTTTTTGGTCAGTCCTATCACACTATCGAACTATCGTTTCGCTGAGTCTGTATAACCGGCAATCGTAGTAAATTTATGAATGACGCACGTGCAAAAATCGCAACATTGCATTGATGACAGCTATCACTCAAATATAGCTTTCCGTCAGACCGCTGTTCACAAGAGGCGGTGCACCTATTTTAGCTAAGTTATGTTGAGATTGTTTGGTATCTCGACAGAAAATTTGAGGGAGTGTCTACTTTATCTTGTGCGATAAAAAATTCTCCAGAATTTTCAGATTCCATCAGAATCAATCGGTAGTGCTCTTGTGTCGGCTGTAAACTCATGCGCTGCTTGAGGGCGGAGTCGGCAAAACTATGATGGCAACTCTCTGTAGCTCGTACAGATCAAAGCCGAACTCGGTGTGGAATAATTATTGAAATCTGGTATAAATGATTCTTTATCACACATAAGATCCCGTCCACAAGGAGTCTGTAATTTTTAAAACAAGAGTAAAACAATGTCTCTGCACTGAAATACAGGAATATCGTTCCCCGAGCTTAATTACCCCCTCCCCCCCTCCCCCTCACACACACCCACACCTCGTCTGTGAGGATAGACCGGACCCAGTGGAACACCAGATCAGATGAACTGGACGGGTCTATTAGAATTTGTGGTCAGGGGTAATTGAATTTCAAATGAGTATGATGGCCACATTTATTCTTTAATTTAAAGGTAATAACATTTGTAAATGATGCTTTGGAATAGGAATAAATGTTACGTTTCCGCCCACTAACTGCTAAGATAATGGGTGGTAAAACGGAATAGCCTTTATATTTTAGGACTCAGCCTGCGGTTTCGTCCTAAAACAATAGGAAATTCTGTTTTACCATCCATTATCTAAGCAGCTAGCGGACGGAAAACTAACATTTATTTCTTAATTCGATTGCACCTTCTTAGACCCGGAGTTAAAATCAAACTCGTAGACAAGCCGAACACATATCATACTCAAACAACTACCACTGGCCTTCAATTATTCGTCACAACAGAGACAGAGAATTTCTTTAAAAACAATTCACTTCTCTGGTAGAGGTTGCCTGAAGACATTGGCTCGGTGCTGAGACAGCCTGATCCACGATTCAGATTTTCCATTGGAAATGATAATATAGAAATAGTTGACCAATGTAAATACCTTGGATTTGTATTTTCACAAAGCAGAAGTATTATGTACTCCATGAAATCTGTTATTGATAGTGCTGGTAGAGCTCTGTTTTTACTCTACAGCAAAATAAGAAAATATAACATACCTATAGACCTTCAGCTTCTTTTATTCGATAAAATGATTGTTCCAATCTTGTTGTATGGATGCGAGGTTTGGAGGGTAGCAAACACGAATTTAGTAGAGAAATTTCATCTGAAATTTTTACGAAAAATATTGTGTGTCAAAAGTAGTACTCCACTATACATGGTTTATGGTGAACTTGGGCGATACCCTATGAATATTTTAATCAAGAAAAGAACGATTAGTTTTGGGGGTAGAATTGTTCTCGGCGCCGAAAGACCAAAGTTGTCAATATTCTGTATAGACTTATGTTGTCAGATGTTGATCATAATGTATACCAACATAAGTGGATTATTTCTATTAGAAGTATATTTGAGGAAACGGGTATGAATGATATCTGGTTAAATCAGAACACACATAGTCTGAAACCCACCAAAACTAAAATAGAGCAAACATTACAGGATCAGTATTATCAGCTTTGGTTTGCCAGCTCTTCAAATTCATCAAAAGGTTCGTTTTATTCAAAATTTAAAGAAAGTATTTACTTAGAGAATTATCTTTTACTTTTGGACGAAAAGCTAAGAATAGCCTTTACTAAATTCAGAACCACCAATCATAGATTTCCCATTGAGACTGGACGTTGGAGTAATATACCGAAGGGAGAGAGACTATGTGAACTCTGTAACCATAATGCGATTGGCGACGAGTACCATTATTTATTTGTTTGTCCTTTTCTTGAAGACAGTAGGAAAAAATACATTAATGAGTATTATACTAGGTACCCTAATCCACAAAAACTAAGTGACCTTTGTAAAACCACATATGTACCTAAATTAGTCAAAGTTGTAAAGTTCATATGGCACATTATCAGGGTATTTAATGAGAGATCACCTTAATCATTATTGTTGGTATTATAACCATAGATTAAGTTACAGTTACTCAATGCTCATTGATATTCACTTTTGATGATGATTATACATTCCTTCAGGCTGTTTTTCTCGTCTTCATAACATTTTCCTTATATTGACCAAGGGGGGTAATCAATCCACAGTTGTCTCCCATTGTCCATATTGAATAGAAATAGCCATGGACATTCGAAATTAATATTATTACTATTAGTAGATGTATGTAACTACTTTTTAACCTGGAATATCTATCTAATTGTTAGAATGGATGCAAATACTATTATAAAATAAGTTACTCAATGAATTACTATAGTTCTACTCTGTAAACGAATTATTAGAGGCCATCATTCCCATATACAAAGTTTCCGCTGTGTCTATTATAAACTTTTCATACCAGTGCTTAAGAAAAGTAGATATACTATTATCTTCGTACTGTATTGATGTAATGGACTCTCCTATGCTAACTGTAAAGATATGCTGCAAAATACATGTATATTTGTGACTGTTTTTGGCAAGCTGCGTCTGCCAAATATTCATATTGTTTTCCCCATATACCACAGAATGTGGTCTGGGTGTAAATAAATGAATTGAATTGAATTGAACATCACCACGTCAACGCGCTTCGGCTGGTTGAAGTCTTCAAACTATAAGCGTACGTGCCCGATACTGTCAGAGGTGTTCAAAAGGACGGGATTAATAAATAAACTGCACACTGATGCAATCAATCCTGTAATTGACGACGGGAATCTATCTGGTCTTAGTGCGGGAGAGGAGCGACTACTATAGCTCCTGAATTATGGAAAATTGAGAGCTGAAGTTTCATAACATGACCCTATAAAAGCCAGCTTTATCCTATTCGCATAACTCCCAGCAGCAAAGCATCATTGGCAATTTTGAAATGATACTGTCAGTGGTGGAATCCGAAAAGTTAGTCTTGGGCAATATTTTTCCAAAGTGAAGCATTTTTTTGGCCACGAAGAATCTGAATAGACTATATTTCTCACCAAACAAATTTCCCGGTCTTCTAAGCAGCATTTGTAGAGAAAAACGCAAATATGAACAAGTCCAAAGCGCAATCCATCAAATGACATCACCGTGACGTCACCAATGCAGGAGAGAGAGAGCTGGTGTAATTACTTTTAATTACTTTTCAGCAATATTTTAGCTAAATAGCGACGAACAATATTAATCTCTGAAGATAAAATATCTAACAAAATAGATCACAAATAGATCAATGGTTGTCAAACAATCCTTAATCAGCTTTCTTGTGAGATCTTTTGTCAGTGTCAAGCTTACTTTGATGAACAGACCAGTGATGTTTGCTGTCATCGGTTTGCTCTTGTCAGCTTAATGCCAAAGAAAACACCACCATTTATGCGGCCTGTCAACTGATTGGAAATTTCCCATTAGCATAGCACAAACCATCAGATCTTACCAGATTTTCACACTAGGTTATCACAGAGGTGGTATTTCTCAATTCAATTCTATATGATATGGTATGAAAAAGCACTATTAACTGATATAAGTGAACAGTTCTCTTGGAATGATCTCTCCTATCCATTCCCAGCCTGACAGAAATATCACCATCATTATTTGACCTGCAATTAGTGTACATTCCTGAACAAGTTAACTAATACAAAAAGATCACAGGGTTGGACCCCAGAGTAGTAATTTATATATGTAAACGATTCCCCCGCTAAAGGAAATAGAAATCAATGGTGGGGGCGGGCGGGGCAATGGATAGGTAGCCCGACAGTTCAATGTGAATTTGTCTGGAGTATTTCAAAGACATACAGGTTTATTCAACTTAGAACACCTGTACTTGCTAAGGCCGAAGAAAAAACTATATGCAGATCAGTTTTAGAAGCGTGAAGGTGAATTCTTCTTGGGTTTGGTCTTAACAAGTCTGGGGCAGATTCTACAAATCCTATTCCGCTTTCACTGGACATGTTCCGGTTCTGGGTTATGCAGACCCCAATTTTCAACACTCTCGCTTTTGCGTCCTTTCCCATGAAATCCGCGTCCGTTAATATTTTACCACATGGAACATATAATCTGAGCAAACATTATTAACAATGCGTGGTCTTCTAACCAAGAACTCCCACCCGATCCTTTCCAGCACTCAGAAGGTATTGTGGGTCATTTCTCGAGACTGAATAATCGCACTGTGAACATGTATGTGGTTTGTCCCTCATGTTGGGTTAGACTACTGCTGCAAGCAGAGCTGTAATCACTTTGTGAACATCTGTATGGCTTCTCACCAGTGTTTTATCATGTGTCTGGAAAGATTACCCGGGTCAGCAGACCTGTAATCACACTGTAAACAGTTGTATGGCTCCTTCACGGTGTGTATATTTATGTGGTTGGAAAGACCAGACTTGCGAGCCGAACTGTAATTACACTGTGAACATTTGTGTAATAAAATGCTACCCCTTTGTATACCCTTGCTACCCTTTTGTATTTTCTACACGGAGCATTTGTATGGCTTTCCTCCGGTGTCTTTTCATGTGATCAGAAAAATTACTCTTGAGAGCAGACTTGTACTCAGACAGTAGAACATCTCTATGGTTTCTTCTCAGTGTGCGCCGTAATCACAACATGAACATTTGTATGACCTTTTTTCGGTGTGTGTTCTCATGTGTTGGAACAGATTAGTCTTTAGAGCGGCACTGTAAGCACACTGTGAACATTTGTATGGCCTCTCCCCGGTGTGTGTTCTCATGTGTTGGAACAGATTAGTCTTTAGAGCGGCACTGTAAGCACACTGTGAACATTTGTATGGCCTCTACCCGGTGTGTGTTCTCATGTGTTTGGACAGAGTAGTCTTTTGAGTTGGACTGTAAGCACACTGAGCATTTGTATGGCTTCTCGCCGTTGTGTTTTTCTCATGGGTCTGGATAGATTACTCTTCGCAGTTGCACTGTAATCACACTGGGAACATTTGTAGGGCTTTTCGCCCTTGTGTGTTCTCATGTGTTAGAACAGATTACCCTTTCCAGTTGCACTGTAAACACACTGTGAACATTTGTATGGCTTCTCCCCGATGTGTGTTCTCATGTGCCTGGATAGATTACTCTTCGCAGTTGCACTGTAGTCACACTGTGAACATTTGTATGGCTTTTCGCCGTTGTGTGTTCTCATGTGCTTGTAGAGAACACACTTAAAGGCTGCACTGTAAGCACACTGTGAACATTTGTATGGCTTTTCGCCGTTGTGTGTTCTCATGTGTTGGGATAGATTACTGTTTACAGTTGCACTGTAATCACACTGTGAACATTTGTATGACTTTTTGTCGTTGTGTGTTCTCATGTGTTGGAATAGATTACTCTTTACCGTTGCACTATAATCACACTGTGAACATTTGTATGGCCTCTCGCCGTTGTGTGTTCTCATGTGTTGGTATAGATTAATTTTTACAGTCGCACTGTAATCACACTGTGAACATTTGTATGGCCTCTCCCCGGTGTGTCTTCTCATGTGATGAGACAGATTAGTCTTTTGAGCTGCACTGTAAGCACACTGTGAACATTTGTATGGCTTCTCCCCGGTGTGTGCTCTCATGTGTTGGGACAGACTAGTCTTTTGAGCTGCACTGTAAGCACACTGTGAACATTTGTATGGCTTCTCCCCGGTGTGTATTCTCATGTGTTCAGAGAGAGAAGTCTTTACAGCTGCACTATAATCACACTGTGAACATTTGTATGGCCTCTCGCCGTTGTGTGTTCTCATGTGTTGGGATAGATTACCCTTTACCGTTGCACTATAATCACACTGTGAACATTTGTATGGCTTCTCCCCGGTGTGTGTTCTCATATGCTTGTAGAGATCACTCTTGAAAGCTGCACTGTAAGAACACTGTGAACATTTGTATGACCTTTTGTCGTTGTGTTTTCTCATGTGTTTGGATAGATTACTCTTCACCGTTGCACTATAATCACACTGTGAACATTTGTATGGCTTTTCGCCGTTGTGTGTTCTCATGTGTTGGGATAGATTGCCCTTTAGGGCTGCACTGTAATCACACTGTGAGCATTTGTATGGCTTCTCCCCAGTATGCGTTTTCATGTGCTTGGAGAGAACACCCTTAAAAGGTGCACTGTAATCACACTGTCGACATTTGTATGGCTTTCCGTCTATCTGACGGGGGTTATAAAGGAATTCGTGATAATGGAGTCGACCTTCAGAAGACACAACAGCATGCTTTCTGGAATGTGTTATAAAGTCCGATAATTGTCCACCTCGATAATCACATACAATACATCTGTATCATTTGTCGCTTTTCGAAATTCGGTTATCTTTAGGCTCATGCGACCTCACTGTACTTGGTACAGCAGACACTATTTCTGTGTCAGTCACCGGTCCATCCAATATCGCACATTCCATTTTATCGTTTTCCTCTGTCAACTTAAAAGTTTTCCGACTTTGATATAAAACTACCGGAAACGGAGCTTCGATTGGGCCCTGATTGTCTGACTGACACAGATCAAAATGTAGATCTTCCTGCTGAAATAAAGTGAATATCGGTATATTACGGTATTACAAAGCGATGCTTAAATCAAACATAACGTTCATTCTATGACACTCTTCTGAAAATCGACAGATGAATACATAATTGATGAATTGGTGCAGCAGAACGTGTAGCCACGGAGAAATTGTCTCTCGTGGCCTTTGAGTTCAGCGGACGTTAGTTAACCTTCTCTAAATAAAGTTAATAAACAGTATTATTATACAGAAATAGACAAACTTGTGAGTTATACTTCATGTAAACATATAATGTACAAGATTTCGACTTGAACTTTTATGAAATTCAACAGATCACTTGATACAAGTTCTGTAATGCGAGTCGAAAGCTTGTTCCTTAAATATGTTTATGTGGAATACAGCTCAAAACGAACCCACAATCCCATGTACATATTAAACTGGTCCATGATTTATCTTTCTGCGGGACCCAAGTACCTAGAACGTACAGACAGTGCAACCTCCATCTCAAACAGAACGGATACCGTTTCATCGCAACAGCTGATTACGAAGAAACGGATTACGAGCTGATTACGCTTCGCTCATTCGCTTCTATACGATCTCTTCGTTGACTCACCCAATAAATCCATTACCGGACATTTGTCGGGGGAAAATGATTGCACTAGGCTTGAAATATTACCGCATTGTCATAGCAAACGAAGAGAAATACATGCCTCTTATATAAACACCTTAACAAAAGTAAGTTCCCCCCTAAACATTGGCTAATATTTTCTAAGACAGTTACGCGATTGTAACGAGATTTCTCACAGATCATCAGTTTGACCAGCGCAACAATCAGAGAAAATGATTACCCTGCAGGTGGCGCTATGCCTGAATGCGCATGGATTCAAAGCAAGACGGTCGAATTTCAAAAATTGCAATCATGAACAAATCCTAACAGGTGGAGCAAAGACAGTGCTATCCAATCACACGGTTTGACCAGAGCAACAATCGGTGAAAAAGACTGCCCTGTACGTGGTGCTATGCCTGAATGGGCATGCATTGAATGCAAGTCGGTAGCATTTCCATAAATTGCAAAGCAGGTTATCAAAGACAGATTTTATTAAATAACTAACAAATCCTAACCGCTAAAGCAAAGACAGTGCTATCCAATCACACGGTTTGACCAGAGCAGCAATCAGTGAATATGATTACCGTGTAGGTGGTGCTATGCCTTAAACCTGTCAGGCTTGGAGGGCCATTATAGCCCCTCCTACCAAACTTTCTCTCCTATCTCCGGAGCAACAACAAAATAAAAGCAGACTTTTTAGTTTGTAATATTGGGGTCAGTTTGAACGTACATTGTATTTGCATATCCCCCGAACAGAGGATCATGGGTATATCCAAGATGGCGGCCATGTGAGGTACCAGAAAAGTGATGTTTTCATCATTTTTCTTCAAACGTTCTGCTTTTCCTCTCGGAAAAGTGGGTGAAAATGATTTTATTTCACATCGGACTATTATTTACTAATTTATCATGCAGTTTTTTTCAAAGAAAATACATAAATAAAAAAAATCGAAAAATCTGACAAAAGAAAAATCGACCGAAAATGCCTTTTTGAAAATGACGTCACTGTGACGTCATCAAATGTTTGCATCATGTTCTGGTAGAGCGGGACCCAAGGGTGTAGTGTGGTACGTGTCAGCATCCAATCTCCAGAGGTAAGAAAACTATTGGGGGGAGCGGGGGCGAAATAGCCCCCCAGACCTGGACAGGTCCCAAAAGTCCCAGTGATTTACCCATGATCCTCTGCTCTGGGAGTATGCAATTACGTTCAAAATCACCCCCATATGACACACTACAGTGTAAAAAGTCAGCTTTTATTTTGTTGTTGCTCCGGAGATAGGAGAGAAAGTTGGTAGGAGGAGAAGGGGCTATAATGGCCCTCCAGGCCTGACAGGGTTAAGGCATAGCACCACCTACACGGTAATCATATTCACTGATTGCTGCTCTGGTCAAACCGTGTGATTGGATAGCACTGTCTTTGCTTTAGCGGTTAGGATTTGTTCGTTATTGAATAAGATCTGTCTTCAATAATCTGTTTTGCAATTTATGGCAATGCTACCGGCTTGCATTCAATGCATGCTCATTCAGGCATAGCACCACGTACAGGGTAATCTTTTTCGTCGATTGTTGCTCTGGTCAAATCGTGTGATTGGATATCACTGTTTTTGCCCTACCGGTTAGGATTTGTTCGTTACTGAATAAAATCTGTCTTTAATAATCTGTTTTGCAATTTATGGAAATGCTGCTGTCTTACATTCATTGCATGCTCATTCAGGCATAGCACTACGTCAAGGGTAATCATTTACCGATTGTTGCTCTAGTCAAACCGTGTGATTGGATATCACTGTCCTTGCTCTAACTGTTAGGATGAGTTCGTGATTTAATAAAATCTGTCTTTGATAATCTGTTTTGCAATTTTTGAAATGCGACCGTCTTGCATTGAATTCATGTTCATTCAGGCATAGCACCACCTACAGGGTAATCATTTTCACTGCTTGTTGCGATGGTCACTCTAATGCTCTGCGAGAAATCTCGTTACAATTGCATAAATATCTTAGAAAATATTAACCAATGTTTAGGGGGAACTTACTTTTGTTGAGGTATTTATATTCAGACCTATTGACATGGAGTTTGAGCTTCATATGGACAACTTATGGGATGAGATTTTGGCAGACCTTGAGCGTCAAGGGATAGTGGCACCTTCGTCATCTGTCGATCAAATCTCAGAGTCTACCATTTTGAACACTCCGTCCTTTGAACATAAGTCAATCCAATCTGTTAAAGAGGATTTGGTCGAACACGTCTGCGACTTATGGAATCAGACGTTAGAAGAAATGAAGCATAAGGAGATCATCAAGACTGTTCAAGCCGAGGGTGATGAGTTGACATCTGACGAAACCACACATTCAAAGCTTCTAGCTACTACTACCTATCATCCAATCAATCCTAAACAACATATCACAAATGACTACGACGAAACGTTGGAACACAAGGATGTAGAGGTGTCATTCGTGGCAAATAACCTCCCGGAATCTAAATCTTGGGCTATTCAGCCTCCTATCATTCAATGTTCAATCAATAAAGATTCTCAACAGGTAATTTGTTTCGATATACCTCTCCCAAACAACAAGACGTATTTTCCACGAGTTTTTGTGTATGGTCATCTTTTCTTGTGACTGGATTACAATATATTTTGCGTATATAAATTTTGTATACGCTTATATTTACAGATCATATCAAATAAAAGGCAATGTGAGGACAAGTCGAATGCTCCATATGAAAAAGTACCGCGGGTGAACTTTCTTTGGCCCGTATGTGCTAGGACGTTCTCCAGTCCAACAGCTGTGACCCATCACATGAAATCGAAGCATAGAAAGTCATCTTTCGTGTGTGACATATGTCAAAAATGGTTCATCAAAAGAGACAACCTACAACACCACTGGCGGATTAAACATCAATCCCATCCCACAACCTTTTCCAGCTCGCATCTTCTTCCACCAATCGTTCCAGCTCAGCATGGATTAGGTGCGTCATGTACATCTAACAGTGATGATGACCCTTGTGACTTTTGTGAAGAGGCGCTAGGAGGTATGTTGAAAGTATAAACCATACCTGCAGTGAGGGCTGTAAACATGACGCTTTCTTGTTCATCACTCAACAGTATAATAGAATAAAACATATTTTAGAGAAAGTACTACGTCACAACACCAAATAAATTACAGGTAAAATTTAGTAAATTGAAGGGTGAAGAAGTTGTCACAGTAGAACCTTATTTTAGAGGGTTATGTCACATTGCTCTAAAGAAGACAGATATCGAACAAGGCATAGAGGATTCACTAAATAAAATTCATGACTCTTTCATCGAATATCAGCGCGAGGGGAATAATTGGATGATAGATGAAGTCATTACCTTAAGTATCCACATGGATCATTACAAACCCTTAAGGTAAGAGATACCTTATTAGTTCAATATCCTCATTAGCATATGGTCATTTTCGAATTCAGGGTGATGAGAACAGGGAACGTCTGTGATACCATAGTGAGAATGGTCGATTGAAAATGTGTAATATCTTAAATATAAACTATCCGTTTATTGTAGTAAATTTTTGAGAAAATTCAATCATTTTGTCTACCTTTCATTATAAATTTATTTTGTGAACTTAAATAATGGCGACATGTAGCAATCTTCCAATTAGATCATACTTCACCATGCCATCGACCTCGCTAGATACCGCATTGAACAAGTTATATTACAATCCACGTAGTAAAACAGCTCATAGTGATGTGAGAGGGTTGTATAACGCGGCGCGAGTGATGGGTTTGGCAGTGACTCATACTTGTATACGCGACTGGTTTAGAAAGCAAGATGCATACACACTACATAGATCAGTAAGGAAAAAGTATGTACGCAACAGAGTTATTGTAAAAGGTATAGATGATCAGTGGCAGGCAGATTTAGTAGATTTGTCCACACTCGCTAGCAAAAACAAAAATAACAGATATATCTTATCATGCGTCGATGTTTTTTTTCAAAATACCCCTGGGTTATGGTCATTAAAATTAAAACTAGGGAGAACATCATCAGCGCCTTTAAAACCATCTTCATAAAAGTGGGCGTAAGCCAGTCTATCTACATACTGATGAAGATACGGAGTTTGTAAATAGGAAACTTTAAGCTTTCCTCAAATCTAAGGGTGTTGCCTTCTTTCATACATTCAACGAGTCGAAGGCCTCGGATGTAGAGCGTTTTAACCGTACGTTTAAAGAGAAAATGTATAAATATTTCACAGCTAACAATACACGACGATACATTGATATAATTTCGAGGGAGGGAGGGAGGGAATTTGGCTTAATGTCACACTCAAGTTTGTTTCACTCATATGGTGACAGTCAGTTTGGTTGGTGGAGGAAGCCGGAGTGCCCGGAGAGAACCACCGCGATATAATTTCGAAGCTTGTCTGGGGATACAACCATGCTTATCATCGGAGCATAAAAATGATACCTGCACAAGTGAATGTGGAAAATGAGGAAGAAGAGAAAAGGCATTTATATGGAGGAGCTCTAGGGAAACGACCGTTGAAATATAAATTCAAGATCGGTGATCGCGTACGAATTAGCAAAATTAAAATGATGTTTGAGAAAGGATATCTCCCCAACTGGACTGAGGAAATTTTCAAAATCTGAAGAACGATAGCCCGAGATCCTGCGGTGTACAAAGTCGTGGACTTGAATGGTGAAGAATTGGAAGGTACATTTCACGAAGCAGATAATGATTATTATCAGGTGGAGAAAATCTTAAAGACCGAGAAACGTCGCACAAAAGGTACTACTTAGTCAAATGGAACAGATGGCCCAGATCATTCAATACTTGGATGAAAGCGAATCAGATGAAACGTATATGAGATATATATCTATACACATATACATATATATATTACCCCCGAGATGAAAAGACAGTTTCACTTAAGAGGTCAGAGACAATAAACAAATATGTAAAGATCAAAATCGTTCTCGTTTCTGCTATTATAGGATTCGGTATTTGCACCATTATTTTCTTGAGTTTATACGCTCACTGTGCTCAGCAGACGTGTGGTATTGGGAACAATAATCCATTTACCGAAATCAGTACGAGCTCTCGGTGCCAAGTATTGAGGCAAATACCACTCGACAAACGTATTCGAGATAGCATATGTATGCGACATGGGCAAGTACGCGTAGATTACGGTCAATTTTTGAATAACAAAGCAACGATAAAAGTGATATGGATGAATCACAGTCAGTGGAGGGTGACACTCATAGAATTGTTTCTGGACTGTTTGGTCAAAGATAATGGAAAATGTGAAAAAGATGGCTTTGGTGGAACCGAAATTGTTAGAATCACTACAACGGCAGCAACATCCCATTCCACCTAAGATCAGTGTCATACAGACCATCGACGATAAAATGCGGAATATATTAGAGCGCACCGATTTAACTGAGAGTGGAAAAGTGAAACTGTATTAACCAAACGTTATAACATTATTTGACTTTTATGGATCAATATACACATCGTCAACCAACTATCAAGGTACAGATGATCCCTCCAACGACGTCTGGTTCGAAGGGCTCATTACAGCAATTTACAACATCTTCTCAGAATGTGATTCCTCAAAACTTGGAAACGGAACTCATCGATAGCGTGCCTACGTTCATGCAGAAAAAGGTAGGGCTACTCGTTAAACGCATGATATGAGCTGGAATGACAAAGGAGAGCTCTTGTACAAGAACTAACTGATTCCAAATTCCAATGCATCTGATTTGGTGAACGACACACTTAGAGAACGTCGTCATTTTACTGTCAGTGGATGGGAGATTTTTGCTGAAGGATTGAAAGAGATGAATAAACCACGCGAGTTGGTAGGTAACAAGAGCCGGTGGAAATGGATGCATAGGTCTATGGGAGACCAAGACTCAGGGGTTCCTCCAAGTAGCCCTGATAAATCCGCACCGAGGTCTAGTAGGAGAGAACGACTGCATCAGACACTCCAATGGGAAAATTACTAACAGCTATAAAGGTTAGATGTGAGATGTCATTTACATAAGTCCTTGGTAATTTTGTGAAAAGGACATTGTGTTTTACCTCACTTTACCAAGTAACAGCTCGCTGAAGTATTCCCCAGACAACACTCTCACACATTATTTCACACAACTTCCACAGCCAATTGAATTAACGGGGGAATGGGAAGTGGGGTTGGTAGAGATTCACTTATCCATATACATGGTACAATGTCTACCCGAACAAGGCTTGGATGAAGATAACGGTGGATAACACAGAACATTTAATTACTCTCAAACGGGGGTATTATTCATCAGGAAAAGTGCTCGTGAATGCCATAAGTCGTCTAATTGCAAACTCCGAGAAGTTGAAGAAACGACTTTATTTTGACTACAGCGCAATAGCTCAAAGGTGTAAGATGAACGTGGATATAGAGATGAGTAAATCATTACAGTCGCTTTTGTGGTTCAAGAAGTCCAAATACGGTCACGGACCTCATGTGTGTCACCGCGTTGTAGATATTCAAAAGGGGTTATTCGCCCCGTACGTCTACTGTGATTTAATAGAATCACACGTTGTTGAAGATAGTATGGTTCCCCTCATGCGTATCGTTCCTGTCAGAGAAGATTATGGAGAATACATCCCTCAGACTTTTTTTTTCATCGGTGGAAGTAGATATAAGAGATGGCACAGGCAAAAAAATACCATTTGAACGAGGGAAGGTGGTGATAACACTGCATTTCCAGCGACGCCAGTCGACGGATTTCACATAATCATGTACATTCAAAAAGAGTGCCTTTTCATACAGATGCAAGGAGATATATCAATTACTATTCTGATCAAGTTGGACAGGCTTTATCTGAGTTTATGGGGGTGGGGCAGCAGCGAGGCTCCGGGCTGGGAAACATTTTAGGAGGAGTGTTCAAAAGCATTTTACCCTCTGTTACCCGTGGTGCAAAGGCGGTGGGTAGACAGGCCCTCAGGACCGGGATTCAGTTGGCCGCGGACATGCTGAGTGGAGATAATCCTAAATAGAGCAAAAGAGGCTGGTAGTAACTTGCTTCATAAAGCCATGGCTAAAGTTAATCAGACATCTACGAGGAGGTAAAATCCTCAGAGGCGTGGTATAAAACGAAAAGCAATTGGAGGACAGCACAGTCGACGTAGAAACAAGCAAGGAAGGAGGGCAGATATTTTGTCATAAACATGGCTCTAATTCCACCCTCTCTTGTGAGTGCGCCAACGGCGAACTGGATCTATTCAGCGTACCACCAATACAGCCAAGTGTGGAACAGGGGCAATGGGTGGAACATCTTTCTAATCACGCTTACCCCTACAGCTGTTATCTGGAAACACTGTTGAGTTATGGAAATGAGGCGAAATCATCCCAGCTATCAGCCTCCCTATAGAGCAAAGACACTTCGCGGAATATGGGTGTTGCAAATAACAGAGGATTAGGAAGTCACAAACGGTACACAGTACGAAGCAGAGCCGTTGACATGATGGGAAAATTACACCTGGACATGTTTCTACAAAACAGATACCTGCTAAACGGGATGGACTTGAAATCAAGGCTAGTGAAGAGCAAAAACTCTGTCATGCTTATGAGTGCCAAAGACTATACTGCGTGCAAAACAAAGATCCTGAAAGCTTCTATCTTTACACGAGAAGTCAAGTTGAGTGCAGGGGTCCAGTTGGGTCACATTTAAGCACTAGAAAAGGGTGCTGCCAAAAATACTGACAGCAGGGTGCAAATGAAAGTATTTCCAGTCCCACGAGGTAGTCTGTCTGGGACAGCTCCGTCATTGGGTGCGTAGATACAGATGCCTTCAATGGCAGTTATAATAAAAATCCATACAACTTCAAGAACTACAACACAAACTTTTTTGCTCTGCATCTGGATGGTCA
>JAVTVY010043146.1:0-20195 GCA_036873755.1 Hanleya hanleyi | reverse complement strand
GAGATTCTGCTGGTGGACGTTTCGTCCCCGAGGCCCGCCCCCTGTACAGACCTTTTGGTCTTTTGATATATGTTGGCACTTGTGGGAAGTTGATGCTGGGTCGACATCGGGCATTACAGACTAGTCTTTTGTGTTAAATGCCGTCATTTACATCTGACGACGATACAGCTCACCAATCTCCAATGTACGAGTTGTCACAGCGAAACAGCCCACCAATTACCAGTACACGAGTTGTCAGAGCATTTCCATCATAGCTCTCTAGATTTGTATCTAATACCGCTTATGCCGGTGCTAGGGGCCGTGTGGTCATATCATCCAAGTTGCCACATGAACAGGTACAACAAAAGCGTACCTGAGATACAACACATATCACGAATCGTTAGATTCTTGGTATGTGCTTTAGAATAGGTTAAACGGAAGACTATTCTGTGAAGTCATGTGACGCAGTCAGTATGTCGGCACCTCTTCCCACTTCCCTTATATGTGTTGTAATTTTTACCTGTATATCGCGAGATTCTGCTGGTGGACGTTTCGTCCCCGAGGCCCGCCCCCTGTACAGACCTTTTTGGTCTTTGATATATGTTGGCATTTGTGGGAAGTTGATGCTGGGTCGACATCGGGCCTTACAGACTAGTCTTTTGTGTTAAATGCCGTCATTTACATCTGACGACGGTACAGCTCACCAATTTCCAATGTACGAGTTGTCACAGCGAAACAGCTCACCAATTACCAGTATACGAGTTGTCAGAGCATTTCCATCATAGCTCTCTAGATTTGTATCTAATACCGCTTATGCCGGTGCTAGGGGCCGTGTGGTCATATCATCCAAGTTGCCACATGAACAGGTACAATAAAGCGTACCTGAGATACAACACATATCACGAATCGTTAGATTCTTGGTATGTGCTTTAGAATAGGTTTTCCAGAAGACTATTCTGTGAAGTCATATGACGCAGTCAGTATGTCGGCACCTCCTCCCACTTCCCTTATATGTGTTGTAATTTTTACCTGTATATGGCGGGATTCTGCTGGTGGACGTTTCGTCCCCGAGGCCCGCCCCCTGTACAGACCTTTTGGTCTTTGATATATGTTGGCATTTGTGGGAAGTTGATGCTGGGTCGACATCGGGCCTTACAGAGTAGTCTTTTGTGTTAATTGCCGTCATTTATATCTGACGACGATACAGCTCACCAATCTCCAATGTACGAGTTGTCACAGCGAAACAGCTCACCAATTACTAGTATACGAGTTGTCAGAGCATTTCCATCATAGCTCTCTAGATTTGTATTTAATACCGCTTATGCCGGTGCTAGGGGCCGTGTGGTCATATCATCCAAGTTGCCACATGAACAGGTACAATAAAAGCGTACCTGAGATGCAACACATATCACGAATCGTTAGATTCTTGGTATGTGCTTTAGAATAGGTTTACCAGAGGACTATTCTGTGAAGTCATGTGACGCAGTCAGTATGTCGGCACCTCTTCCCACTTCCCTTATATGTGTTGTAATTTTTTCCTGTATATGGCGAGATTCTGCTGGTGGACGTTTCTTCCCCGAGGTCCGCCCCCTGTACAGACCTTTTGGTCTTTGATATGTTGGCATTTGTGGGAAGTTGATGCTGGGTCGACATCGGGCCTTACAGACTAGTCTTTTGTGTTAATTGCCGTCATTTATATCTGACGACGATACAGCTCACCAATCGCCAATGTGAGAGTTGTCACAGCGAATCAGCTCACCAATTACCAGTATACGAGTTGTCAGAGCATTTCCATCATAGCTCTCTAGATTTGTATCTAATACCGCTTATGCTGGTGCTAGGGGCCGTGCGGTCATATCATCCAAGTTGCCACATGAACAGGTACAATAAAAGCGTACCTGAGATACAACACATATCACGAATCGTTAGATTCTTGGTATGTGCTTTAGAATAGGTTTACCAGAAGTCCATTCTGTGAAGTCATGTGACGCAGTCAGTATGTCGGCACCCCTTCCCACTTCCCTTATATGTGTTGTAATTTTGACCTGTATATGGCGAGATTCTGCTGGTGGACGTTTCGTCCCCGAGGCCCGCCCCCTGTACAGACCTTTTGGTCTTTGATATATGTTGGCATTTGTGGGAAGTTGATGCTGGGTCGACATCGGGCCTTGCAGACTAGTCTTTTGTGTTAATTGTCGTCATTTACATCTGACGACGATACAGCTCACCAATCTCCAAAGTACGAGTTGTCACAGCGAAACAGCTCACCAATTACCAGTATACGAGCTGTCAGAGCATTTCCATCATAGCTCTCTAGATTTGTATCTAATACCGCTTATGCTGGTGCTAGGGGCCGTGTGGTCATGTCATCCAAGTTACCACATGAACAGGTACAATAAAAGCGTACCTGAGACACAACACATATCACGAATCGTTAGATTCTTGGTATGTGCTTTAGAATAGGTTTTCCAGAAGACTATTCTGTGAAGTCATATGACGCAGTCAGTATGTCGGCACCTCCTCCCACTTCCCTTATATGTGTTGTAATTTTTACCTGTATATGGCGAGATTCTGCTGGTGGACGTTTCGTCCCCGAGGCCCACCCCCTGTACAGACCTTTTGGTCTTTGATATGTTGGCTTTTGTGGGAAATTGATGCTGGGTCGACATCGGGCCTTACAGACTAGTCTTTTGTGTTAAATGCCGTCATTTATATCTGACGACGATACAGCTCACCAATCTCCAATGTACGAGTTGTCACAGCGAAACAGCTCACCAATTACCAGTATACGAGTTGTCAGAGCATTTCCATCATAGCTCTCTAGATTTGTATCTAATACCGCTTATGCTGGTGCTTAGGGGCCGTGGTCATATCATCCATGTTGCCACACATGGACAGGTACAATAAAAGCGTACCTGAGATACAACACATATCACGAATCGTTAGATTCTTGGTATGTGCTTTAGAATAGGTTTACCAGAAGACTATTCTGTGAAGTCATATGACGGAGTCTGTATGTCGGCACCTCTTCCCACTTGCCTTATATTGTTGTAATTTTTACCTGTATATGGCGAGATTCTGCTGGTGGACGTTTCGTCCCCGAGGCCCGCCCCCTGTACAGACCTTTGGTCTTTGATATATGTTGGCACTTGTGGGAAGTTGATGCTGGGTCGACATCGGGCCTTACAGACTAGTCTTTTGTGTTAAATGCCGTCATTTACATCTGACGACGATACAGCCTACCAATCTCCAATGTACGAGTTGTCACAGCGAAACAGCTCACCAAGTACCAGTATACGAGTTGTCAGAGCATTTCCATCATAGCTCTCTAGATTTGTATCTAATACCGCTTATGCCGGTGCTAGGGGCCGTGTGGTCATATCATCCAAGTTGCCACATGAACAGGTACAATAAAAGCGTACTTGAGATACAACACATATCACGAATCGTTAGATTCTTGGTATGTGCTTTAGAATAGGTTTTCCAGAAGACTTTTCTGTGAAGTCATATGACGCAGTCAGTATGTCGGCACCTCTTCCCACTTCCCTTATATGTGTTGTAATTTTTACCTGTATATGGCGAGATTCTGCTGGTGGACGTTTCGTCCCCGAGGCCCGCCCCCTGTACAGACCTTTTGGTCTTGATATATGTTGGCATTTGTGGGAAGTTGATGCTGGGTCGACATCGGGCCTTACAGAGTAGTCTTTTGTGTTAATTGCCGTCATTTATATCTGACGACGATACAGCTCACCAATCTCCAATGTACGAGTTGTCACAGCGAAACAGCTCACCAATTACCAGTATACGAGTTGTCAGAGCATTTCCATCATAGCTCTCTAGATTTGTATCTAATACCGCTTATGCCGGTGCTAGGGACCGTGTGGTCATATCATCCATGTTACCACATGAACAGGTACAATAAAAGCGTACCTGAGATACAACACATATCACGAATCGTTAGATTCTTGGTATGTGCTTTAGAATAGGTTTTCCAGAAGACTATTCTGTGAAGTCATATGACGCAGTCAGTATGTCGGCACCTCTTCCCACTTCCCTTATATGTGTTATAATTTTTCTCTGTATATGGGGAGATTCTGCTGGTGGACGTTTCGTCCCCGAGGCCCACCCCCTGTACAGACCTTTTGGTCTTTGATATATGTTGGCATTTGTGGGAAGTTGATGCTGGGTCGACATCGGGCCTTACAGACTAGTCTGTTGTGTTAATTGCCGTCATTTACATCTGACGACGATACAGCTCACCAATCTCCAATGTACGAGTTGTCACAGCGAAACAGCTCACCAATTACCAGTATATGAGTTGTCAGAGCATTTCCATCATAGCTCTCTAGATTTGTATCTAATACCGCTTATGCCGGTGCTAAGGGCCGTGTGGTCATATCATTCAAGTTGCCACATGAACAGGTACAATAAAAGCGTACCTGAGATACAACACATATTACGAATCGTTAGATTCTTGGTATGTGCTTTAGAATAGGTTTACCAGAAGACTATTCTGTGAAGTCATGTGACGCAGTCAGTATGTCGGCACCTCTTCCCACTTCCTTATATGTGTTGTAATTTTTTCCTGTATATGGCGAGATTCTGCTGGTGGACGTTTCGTCCCCAAGGCCCGCCCCCTGTACAGACCTTTTGGTCTTTGATATATGTTGGCATTTGTGGGAAGTTGATGCTGGGTCGACATCGGGCCTTACAGACTAGTCTTTTGTGCTAATTGCCGTCATTTACATCCGACGACGATACAGCTCACCAATCGTCAATGTACGAGTTGTCAGAGCGAAACAGCTCACCAATTACCAGTATACTAGTTGTCAGAGCATTTCCATCATAGCTCTGTAGATTTGTATCTAATACCGCTTATGCTGGTGCTAGGGGCCGTGTGGTCATATCATCCATGTTGCCACATGAACAGGTACAATAAAAGCGTACCTGAGATACAACACATATCACGAATCGTTAGATTCTTGGTATGTGCTTTAGAATAGGTTTTCCAGAAGACTATTCTGTGAAGTCATATGACGCAGTCAGTATGTCGGCACCTCCTCCCACTTCCCTTATATGTGTTGTAATTTTTACCTGTATATGGCGAGATTCTGCTGGTGGACGTTTCGTCCCCGAGGCCCGCCCCCTGTACAGACCTTTTGGTCTTTGATATATGTTGGCATTTGTGGGAAGTTGATGCTGGGTCGACATCGGGCCTTACAGACTAGTCTTTGTGTTAAATGCCGTCATTTACATCTGACGACGATACAGCTCACCAATCTCCAATGTACGAGTTGTCACAACGAAACAGCTCACCAATTACCAGTATACGAGTTGTCAGAGCATTTCCATCATAGCTCTCTTAGATTTGTATCTAATACCGCTTATGCCGGTGCTAGGGGCCGTGTGGTCATATCATCCAAGTTGCCACATGAACAGGTACAATAAAAGCGTACCTGAGATACAACACATATCACGAATCGTTAGATTCTTGGTATGTGCTTTAGAATAGGTTAACCGGAAGACTATCTGTGAAGTCATGTGACTCAGTCAGTATGTCGGCACCTCTTCCCACTTCCCTTATATGTGTTGTAATTTTTACCTGTATATGGCGAGATTCTGCTGGTGGACGTTTCGTCCCCGAGGCCCGCCCCCTGTACAGACCTTTTGGTCTTTGATATATGTTGGCATTTGTGGGAAGTTGATGCTGGGTCGACATCGGGCCTTACAGACTAGTCTTTTGTGTTAATTGCCGTCATTTACATCTGACGACGATACAGCTCACCAATCTCCAATGTACGAGTTGTCACAGCGAAACAGCTCACCAATTACCAGTATACGAGTTGTCAGAGCATTTCCATCATAGCTCTCTAGATTTGTATCTAATACCGCTTATGCTGGTGCTAGGGGCCGTGTGGTCATATCATCCATGTTGCCACATGAACAGGTACAATAAAAGCGTACCTGAGATACAACACATATCACGAATCGTTAGATTCTTGGTATGTGCTTTGGAATAGGTTTTTTCCAGAAGACTATTCTGTGAAGTCATATGACGCAGTCAGTATGTCGGCACCTCTTCCCACTTCCCTTATATGTGTTGTAATTTTTACCTGTATATGGGGAGATTCTGCTGGTGGACGTTTCGTCCCCGAGGCCCACCCCCTGTACAGACCTTGTGGTCTTTGATATATGTTGGCATTTGTGGGAAGTTGATGCTGGGTCGACATCGGGCCTTACAGACTAGTCTGTTGTGTTAATTGCCGTCATTTATATCTGACGACGATACAGCTCACCAATCTCCAATGTACGAGTTGTCACAGCGAAACAGCTCACCAATTACCAGTATACGAGTTGTCAGAGCATTTCCATCATAGCTCTCTAGATTTGTATCTAATACCGCTTATGCCGGTGCTAGGGGCCGTGTGGTCATATCATCCAAGTTGCCACATGAACAGGTACAATAAAAGCGTACCTGAGATACAACACATATCACGAATCGTTAGATTCTTGGTATGTGCTTTAGAATAGGTTTTCCAGAAGACTATTCTGTGAAGTCATATGACGCAGTCAATATGTCGGCACCTCTTCCCACTTCCCTTATATGTGTTGTAATTTTTACCTGTATATGGCGAGATTCTGCTGGTGGACGTTTCGTCCCCGAGGCCCGCCCCCTGTACAGACCTTGTGGTCTTTGATATATGTTGGCATTTGAGGGAAGTTGATGCTGGGTCGACATCGGGTCTTACAGACTAGTCTTTTGTGTTAATTGCCGTCATTTATATCTGACGACGACACAGCTCACCAATCTCCAATGTACGAGTTGTCACAGCGAAACAGCTCACCAATTACCAGTATACGAGTTATCAGAGCATTTCCATCATAGCTCTCTAGATTTGTATCTAATACCACGTATGCCGGTGCTAGGGGCCGTGTGGTCATATCATCCATGTTGCCACATGAACAGGTACAATAAAAGCGTACCTGAGATACAACACATATCACGAATCGTTAGATTCTTGGTATGTGCTTCAGAATAGGTTTTCCAGAAGACTATTCTGTGAAGTCATATGACGCAGTCAGTATGTCGGCACCTCTTCCCACTTCCCTTATATGTGTTGTAATTTTTACCTGTATATGTCGAGATTCTGCTGGTGGACGTTTCGTCCCCGAGGCCCGCCCCCTGTACAGACCTTTTGGTCTTTGATATATGTTGGCATTTGTGGGAAGTTGATGCTGGGTCGACATCAGGCCTTACAGACTAGTCTTTGTGTTAAATGCCGTCATTTATATCTGACGAAGATACAGCTCACCAATCTCCAATGTACGAGTTGTCACAGCGAAACAGCTCACCAATTACCAGTATACGAGTTGTCAGAGCATTTCCATCATAGCTCTCTAGATTTGTATCTAATACCGCTTATGCCGGTGCTAGGGGCCGTGTGGTCATATCATCCAAGTTGCCACATGAACAGGTACAATAAAAGCGTACCTGAGATACAACACATATCACGAGTCGTTAGAGTCTTGGTATGTGCTTTTAGAATAGGTTTACCAGAAGACTGTTCTGTGAAGTCATGTGACGCAGTCAGTATGTCGGCACCTCTTCCCACTTCCCTTATATGTGTTGTAATTTTTACCTGTATATGGCGAGACTCTGCTGGTGGACGTTTCGTCCCCGAGGCCCGCCCCCTGTACAGACCTTTTGGTCTTTGATATATGTTGGCATTTGTGGGAAGTTGATGCTGGGTCGACCTCGGGCCTTACAGACTAGTCTTTTGTGTTAATTGCCGTCATTTATATCTGACGACGATACAGCTCACCAATCTCCAATGTACGAGTTGTCACAGCGAAACACCTCACCAATTACCAGTATACGAGTGGTCAGAGCATTTCCATCATAGCTCTCTAGATTTGTATCTAATACCGCTTATGCCGGTGCTAGGGGCCGTGTGGTCATATCATCCATGTTGCCACATGAACAGGTACATTAAAAGCGTACCTGAGATACAACACATATCACGAATCGTTAGATTCTTGGTATGTGCTTTAGAATAGGTTTTCCAGAAGACTATTCTGTGAAGTCATATGACGCAGTCAGTATGTCGGCACCTCTTCCCACTTCCCTTATATGTGTTGCAATTTTTACCTGTATATGGCGAGATTCTGTTGGTGGACGTTTCGTCCCCGAGGACCGCCCCCTGTACAGACCTTTTGGTCTTTGATATATGTTGGCATTTGAGGGAACTTGATGCTGGGTCGACATCGGGCCTTACAGACTAGTCTTTTGTGTTAATTGCCGTCATTTATATCTGACGACGATACAGCTCACCAATCTCCAATGTACGAGTTGTCACAGCGAAACACCTCACCAATTACCAGTATACGAGTTGTCAGAGCATTTCCATCATAGCTCTCTAGATTTGTATCTAATACCGCTGATGCCGGTGCTAGGGGCCGTGTGGTCATATCATCCATGTTGCCACATGAACAGGTACAATAAAAGCGTACCTGAGATACAACACATATCACGAATCGTTAGATTCTTGGTATGTGCTTTAGAATAGGTTTTCCAGAAGACTATTCTGTGAAGTCATATGACGCAGTCAGTATGTCGGCACCTCTTCCCACTTCCCTTATATGTTTTGTAATTTTTACCTGTATACAGTACCGCTCTCATTAAAAGTCAAGTCTTGCGCGGTAGAGGCCCAGTAGCAGTGCGGTAGAGGCCCAGTACCAGCTCAGTACCAACGCGGTAGCAACGCGGTGGTCGCGCAGTAGCAATGCAGTAGCAACGCGATAGGAGCACAGTAATTACTGCGCAGCCATTCTTGCATAATTACCGCGGTACGCGTATATTATTCTGGGATCACGAATGTCTATATCTAATACAAAGACTAAAAGTTGCATGCATGCAAATGATCCAGATACGGATTTCACTCAAGATCTTTTTTCCGTATCACTGTTTTTAGAGATGAGAAAGCATCTGAACAGGGATATACAATAGTCATACCACACAGGATTTTTTCCAAAAGATGACGATCACACTGAGTTGAAGTTTGCCTTGACCATTATTCAAGAATTGTACAGTATTTACAATTTGGGTGCACTCTTGAGTTATTCAGTTCAGCCGGAAATAAAAAATGGGGTCTCTCTCCGATCACCGATAGTCAAATAATCTTTAACGCAAGCCTGTTATATCCATATATCACCTGGAAGAGAATATTTGTACCATTACTTCAAGGCATATGCCATTTTTGTTGCAAAAAAAATCATTGCAACCCCTTTACAATTGCTTCAATTTTCCTGAAAACCCATCACAATGTAGGAAAAATTGGTCATATACGGTCCATTTTCCAAAGAAATACACGTCTCGTCTTCATGTCCAGCAGTCAATTTTAAATGGTTAAAAAGATACGGTAAAACCTGTGTGCGAAACCGTGTGTGCAAGTTTGGCGTGATTTTTCCCATTTTGCTTTCCTGTTCATGTTAACCTGTGGGTGTTTTCAAGGATAGCGATAAACAACACTTGCTTACTATCCGCCGTATTTTGGATATCAGATGAATTACTTTTGCACTACCCCACATTTGTTTTGGTGGAATTTGCCACATCGAGCTGAGTTTTTAGGTTATTACTTAATAATCCCTTTGCTCTATAGAATTAACATTTAACCAGCTATACATAGACCAGGATTGATGCCCAGCTTTTTAATGAAGCGAGATAAACTAAGAAAGCCTAACCAGGACTCAAATAACAGCCAAATTGACGGTCATTTTGCACTCTACTATCTTCGATGAACTATAAGAATAATTGTCAAAATATTCAGGTTTTACTATGTCAGTTATTGCCAGTAAACATGTCCGCATATATAACTACGGGGCGATATGGGAACAAAATGAAACAAAGATCACACCGCGGACCAAGAGCGCTAGATTTCGCTGTTTCGTGAGGCTTTTTTTGGCTGAGATTCCTTGATTATCCTGGCAAACTGAACGGCGATAACGTATTATTTGTACAAAGGATAACTTCGAATCATCCTGTATATATAGTTTATCTGTTCATCTATAGTTTATTTTAGCCAAGCTTGCGTCGCATGGCGACTTTTACAAAACTCGCCACCGGCCACGTACCGGAAAGTTCTCCAGAGACTTGCAAGTGGCTAGTTTCTTCACAGTTAAAAGTCGCCAGTCGACGCGCGTCGGTGTTCTCCGGCGACTGGCAACGACTTTTGCAATGTTGGTAGATAGGAACAAACTCGCTGCATTTTTCCGAATGTTTACATTCTAAAAGCTGGCACAAAGTCGCCAGTCGTCGGAGACCTCTCCAGCGTGTGGCGGGTGGCGAGTTTCCAAAAGTCCCCACGTGACGCAAACTTGGCCCAAATAGAACACCATATCAAGACGATGAGAGAAAAACGACCACAGGAGCGTGCGCCTGCGTACGGTGACGTCACTTCCGAGCTCAACGCCCGGTGGTGGTGGTGGTGGTGTCACCGACCGGTGGTGGTGGGATCTGCACATATAGGGATGAACTCGTGTCCCCCATCAGACTATATGTATTTAGACACCAATCCAATCCGACGCTATCCCAAGAGAACTTGAAAATAAGACCCTACGGACCAATCGGACCACTCTGAGTCCATCTCAACCTCAAAACATCCATTCCAATGCCAATTTTCTACTGCGCATGCGCAGACAGACTATTCCCATCCTAAACCTATCCAGCTTGACGCTTTCCCACGAGAGCTTCACACTGATGCCTCCCACAATCCATTCGGACCATTATGGGTCCACCTCGATCTCAAAACACCCCTTCCCATACACTTTTCACACAATTCACTGTCTGCGCGTGCGCATAATGATGAAAACGGACGACACACTAGCCCATTTGGATGGTTCCCTACGGGAGCTTCACACAGATACCTCCCACGACCTAATCGGACGACTAGTGGTCCATCTAGACCCCAAAACCTCCCTTCTCATACCCTATTTCTAGTGAGCATGCGCAGAATGACGACAGCTCCACGTCATACCCATCCAGTCGGATGCTCTCCCACGAGTGCTTCACAGTGATACCTCACTAGACCCAATCGGCCCAGTAGGGACCCATATCGGCCCAAAACGTCCCTTCCCATGCTTCTTTGTCAACTGTGCATGCGCAGAATGGCATCCATCCTGGCGAACGCTCCCTCACGAGTGCTTCAGTATGATACCTCACTCGACCCAATCGGACCATTAGGGGCCCAGTTCGATCCCAAAACGTCTATTCCCATACACTCTGCATACTGCGCATGCGCACACCTGCGTCAGTTCCACGACACACCCATCCCATCGGATGCTCTCTCATGTATGCTTCACAATGACACCTCACTCGATACGATCGGACCATTAGGAGCTCAGCTCGACCCCAAAACGTCACCATACTCTCTGTCGACTGCGCATGCGCAGAATAACGTCAGTTCCACGCCACACCCCTTCCGTCGGATGCTCCCTCACCAGTGCTTCAGTATGACACCTCACTCGACCCAATCGAACCATTAGGGGTGCAGTTCGACCCCAAAACGTCTATTCCCATACTCGCTGCATACTGCGCATGCGCACAGTGACTTTTTCAAAACATTTCACCGCGTAACTTCGGGACCCCTACCATCATGTTCTACGTGATGAGACGAAGAAAACAAGATCCCACAACCCATACCGCAAAAGACCAGGAGTGAATTGCCCAGTACGGACCTATCCACTGCGCCAGTATGGACCTATACCATAGCCGTATATTGATCTATGTAGGGGAAGATCACTCTTGTTGGGCCGTTGACCGGAAGTGGCCTTTGACCTGGAAGTAGTGGGCTTTGAGCCGGATGTCACGTGACTCCGCGATCACCCTCACGCTTCACCCTCATTTTTAATAAGGAATTTCGTCTTATATAACTACTGACAGGCTTTCACACTTTTTATATAAAATGCTAAGTATGGCAGAGCTATTAAAACCAACTACTGCCTAATTCGGAAAGGATGTTAACTCCCTCGTTCCACTAAAGGCACAAGGAACGCCCGTTAAATACATGTACACTCTAACTCACATGATTAGGGCTGGAACACTAAACGTGAAGTTCAATTTGAACACATGTTTCGGTTTAAACGTGTTTAGGTTTTAATCATATTGATTTTTAGGTTATAAAACACATGGGCGTCTAGGTTGTTAAATACGTGTACATGTGCTCAAATCGAATCTCACATTAGTGCTTCGGCTAGCGATCAATTCATCAATATTTAATTACAATGCGCTTAAAGGCTCTAAGAATCAGCTTGAATAAGTAATTATTTAATCATACTTGGATACCAAATAAATAATGTATATCAGAGCTATCGGTCATATATGCAAAGTGTAGACAAATAGGGCTCTAATATAATCAAACAAATAGTCTCGAAGATTCAGAATCTATAAATTGAAATAACTGTTTGCCAGAAACATACGTACATGCAACCGACCCGAAGAGCGGCGTCGATGTCGAGATATCCTACCCTTGCCGAAAGCGTATATAGTCTCAACGGAAAAGGACACACTCAAGAATGTACTGATGAACACAAAATGAAAATCGAATGAATGTGCCACTTACCTGATAAACCCAGGATGGTCGCCTTGTAAATCTCTCCCTCCCATGGCGCAAACACATCTCCATTTATAGCTATTTTCCGTTCAAATGGACAGTTTTAATGTGGTGAGTCTTTCCGTCAATACGTAATTTGATGAATGCGTGCCTTGGTATGAAAATTACATTAAAAATACCACAAAGAACACATCTACATGTATGAATTACATTTCACAGTGTAATTACTCGTACAGAGTACTGGTGATTTTCGGATTGAAACAGTTACCGTATTCGAAGGTCGTTTAATGAACAATCACCGATATGTTTAATACATCCACGTGCTAGAACTCGCACTTACCAGCAATTCTTCTTCGCGGTGACATGGTTGAAAATGTAGTTTAGAGTAAATGTTCAGCGTCCAACAAGACGAATCTGTGAAATCTTAGAATGAGTTCGAAAGTGCCGTGTGGTGGACTTTCAAATAGGAGAGCAGAATGAAATATCGCTTTAAATAATTAAGACTAGTTAGATAATGTAAAGAATAGTTACTAATAATAATAACTAACTTGCTGACGCCACAGTCAGTGCAAACATAAGAATCCGCGGGCGTATGGCAAGCCGTTTTACCTTTTATTCAGTATTTGGTGATATCATCAAATATTTGCTGATATCATGAAATGATTTACTGATATCATCAAATATTTGCTGATATCAACAAATATTTACTGATATCAGCAAATATTTGTTGATATCAGCAAATATTTGCTGATATCACCAAATCATTTGATGATATCTGCAACTGATTTGCTGATATCATCAAATGATTTGCTGATATCAGCAAATCATTTGATGATATCATCAAAAACGCTTTATTTGTTGATATCAGCAAATGATTTGCTGATATCATCAAATGATTTGATGATATCAGCAATTGATTTGCTGATATCAGCAAATGATTTGATGATATCAGCAAATACTTTATATTTGATGATATCATTAAATATGGTGGAAGGTCAAAGTATGAACCATAACATGGAAGGCTCCCTGTTCAGAATGACAATAAACTTCGTCACAGCGCATGTTCCGTTTCACAGGCTCGCTCCACTATTTCTGCCCACATTAGCGGCGCTTGATCAGTAGGTCCTGACCATTAACCACTGTGGTGGACCTACCTCGCACACGAGTTTCTGTGTACATCCGACCGGACCCTCGGCACGGTCAACATAGATATAACACAGAATTGAAAAGTGATCGGAATGTTCAACAAATAGCGCTTGAGATCATACTGAATTTACAGGGGACATGCTTAGATAAATAATGTCACACAACTGTTTCAATCTGTATCGGCTTTAGTACTATTTGATTACAGTACCCACATCATATAAAGATAAACAAAAGCCATATGACTTCATTGCGGCTTGGTTAGTTCTGTTTTCATCGTAAGAGCCTGGTCTCCTGTTACGGGTCAGTAAAGGGTCATAGAGTTTAATTTATTGCTGTATGCGCGGCTATGTCTTATCTCCTGCCCTAAAATCTGACCAGTGAAGAAGAACGACAATCGGCTCTGCCTTAATATGCTTCATGCTGACCGGCTTTCCCGAAACCATTATCCCCTTTCGCCTAACCCCGATTATACTCAAATGCAGATCTAATGAATTTGTGTCTACAAGTCAATAACCCGCGATGGAAAAGTTTATCTTCCCTGCTGTATATTTATTTGAATGTCCTTATATTTATGATTCTACTTGTCATTTATTAGTAAAGTTTGGCGTAAGGTATATGCCAGAGGTTTGCTAGGTTTTATTGTTATTGTCTGGTTCTTTAAGTACCGTAATAGATATTGCATGTGATTTGTCGGTAGATAGCTTTACCGCAAGGTATAAATTATCAAACAACAGGATGAGAAGGGAGCAGGCATTAACATTTAGGCTTATTTTCACATTCCGCCATATTTAATGATATCATCAAATGATTTGCTGATATCAGCAAATCACTCGATTTGATGATATCATCAAATGATTTGCTAATATCATCAAATGATTTGCTGATATCATCAAACCATTTGGTGATATCTTCAAATCATTTGGTGATATCAGCAAATCGACTGATTTGGTGATATCAGCAAATCATTCGATGATATCAGCAGATCATTTGATGATATCAGCAAATCATTTGACGATATCATCAAATCATTTGAAGATATCAGCAAATATTTGATGATATCAGCAAATGCCGAATAAAAAGTAAAACGGCTTGCCATACGGGCGCAGATATTAAAAAAGAAAGCGCTTTCATAAGCTAACCGTCTATAACAATACAAACCTCAGTTTGAATTTCTTAAACTCGTACGAGAAAATGTACTCAGCTGTAGTAACAACAACAACAAAATCTTCTCTTCTTTATCTCACAAGAGAAACAGGCTGTTTGGCAGCTTTAACTAATTTTGACTCGCGTACAAACAGTTTGTATGAGTGATCATCGCGATGTCAAACCTGTTACTCTCCATAAATCCACATAGACTAACAGGTTCATTCAAGTTGATATCTTGGTAATACACGTCTGTGTGACTGGAAGACTGTCTGTGAACAAGTGCGTGTGATTTCAGTTCCAATAACTCCATAATCTACTGGGTGCTGCAGACAAATGGGAGGATAAGGAGCGTATGAAAGGGAATGGAAAAGGGGAGAGGGGGGAGGGAGGGGACACATGCTATCAACTGTCTCAACTTCTTACACGCCATGTATACGTCCAGATACATATTTAAGGAATATAATATCGCGCCAGGTGGAAAACCGTATATATTCATTTTACTTAGAATAACGATAGTCAAACTGAAACTGACTACTGAGTAACACGGCAGGTTAAACCGGCATGACTGTAACATAATAGTTTGAATATACTAACCAATTATGGCACCCATGACCTGATTTGGAGATCATGGGTACAGAGATAATATTATTATATTACCATCATTGAATTGGACCTTTGGCCGTCACGTGATATCTCGCAGCATATTATATATTCACCCGCCAAAATGTTATATCTCCGACAGGTGACTATAAATTTCCTTAAGGTCACTGGTGGAAAATTGTCGTGGGGTGGGGGGGGGGATGATTTTCGTGTTTGAAGGGGGGGAGGGGGAGAAGGGGACTCGACGCAACTTAGAACATGATGAGTGGATGAAGGCAGCTTTCAACAAGCATGATAAGACTATGAGGTTTTGAGATATTCCTACCAGAAATCGTCAGAATAATCGTTTTCCGTTATATAATTACGGTTCATCCCTCATGTAAGAAGTCACGAGAGAAGCTATAGCTACATGTTCTGACATTCGGGGTGGGTGGGTGGTGGGGCGATGGTTAGGTGGTAGTTTGAACTAATATTTGATTTGGTGGAGTTAGTTCCCTTCACATGCTACACACGACCAAGGTGGTGCTGATTTTCAATCAATACACAAGCTGGTTCCCGACTCAACCACGTAGGTGGGCTACCTCGACAGACTCAGAAAGATGGTTGGAACTCGGAAACAGCTTAGACCAAGATTTTAAAAAATATGGACCCTGAATATGGGTGCAGAAAGTGGTGGGTACTGTAATCCACTGCAAAGATTATCTCAACACAAAGTACATGACAAAATAAATCATCTGCTCAAGAGACAGGTAGATTCTCACGGATAACGTATAACAACAACAACAACAGGTACTGTACACCGCACGTAGATCTCAACAGAGCGCCAAATCCCATCATTTTTTTGTCAGCTTCACTATGTTATCTCCAGCGCTAAATTTCTGGCATCGATTTGGGGTAATAAACTATAATTGACAAAGGATGTACTGCAACTCGTATTATCACTCTTGCCCCCATACGCATGACCCTTTCTCTTCTTTTGCAGTGTAACTGCGTAACTTGAGGTATAGGCCTCTCTGTGACAGTGTAGCTTCGTTAGAGGCTTTCTCTCTTTGTTAGCGTAACTGCTTATGTCCAGCATGTCCAGGGATAAATCCTTGCTCTTTTTCTGACAGCGTAAATGCGTAACTTCAGGTGTAGCTCTCTCTCTGTGACAGCGTAACCACATAATTTCAGTGATGAACCATCTCTTTTTACTCAGTGTAAATGCGTAACTTCGTCAGACTCTTTCTCCCTTTCCACAGCGTAACTGCGTAACTGTGGATATAGACCTCTCTGTGATCGTGTAACTTCATTAGAGTCTATCTCTCTTTGTCCGCCAAACTGCTCTTCTTCTAACAGCGTAACTGCGTAACTTCAGGTGTAGACCTCTCTCTGTGACAGCGTAAGTGCGTAATTTCACTGATGGACCATTATTTTTTACTCAGCGTAAATGCGTAACTTCATCAGACCCTTTCTCTCCTTTTGCAGGGTAACTGCGTAACTTGAGGTATAGGCCTCTCTCTGTGACAGCGTAAGTGCGTAATTTCACTGATGGACCATTATTTTTTACTCAGCGTAAAGGCGTAACTTCATCAGACCCTTTCCCTCGTTTTGCAGCGTAACTGCGTAACTTGAGGTATAGGCCTCTCTGTGACAGTGTAGCTTCGTTAGAGGCTTTCTGTCTTTGTCAGCGTAACTGCGTAAGTCCAGGGATCCATCCTTGCTCTTTTTCTGACAGCGTAACTGCGTAACTTCAGGTGTAGGTCTCTCTTTGTGACAGCGTAAGTGCGTAATTTCACTGATGGACCATTATTTTTGTACTCAGCGTAAATGCGTAACTTCATCAGACCCTTTCTCTCCTTTTGCAGCGTAACTGCGTAACTCGAGGTATAGGCCTCTCTGTGACAGTGTAGCTTCGTTGGAGGCTTTCTGTCTTTGTCAGCGTAACTGCGTAAGTCCAGGGATAAATCCTTGCTCTTTTTCTGACAGCGTAACTCCAGGTGTAGACCTCTCTCTGTGATAGCGTAAGTGCGTAATTTCACTGATGGACCATTATTTTTTACTCAGCGTAAATGCGTAACTTCATCAGACCCTTTCTCTCCTTTTGCAGCGTAACTGCGTAACGTGAGGTATAGGCCTCTCTGTGACAGTGTAGCTTCGTTAGAGGATTTCTCTCTTTGTCAGCGTAACTGCGTAAGTCCAGGGATAAAAATCCTTGCTCTTTTTCTGACAGCGTAACTGCGTAACTTAAGGTGTAGGTCTCTCTCTGTGACAGCGTAACCACATAATTTCAGTGGTGAACCATCTCTTTTTACTCCGCGTAAATGCGTAACTTCGTCGGACTCTTTTTCTTTCTACAGCGTAACTGGGGATATAGACCTCTCTGTGATCGTGTAACTTCATTAGAGGCTATCTCTCTGTGTCAGCGAAACTGCTCTTCTTCTAACAGCATAACTGCGTAACTCCAGGTGCAGACCTCTCTCTGTGACGGCGTAAGTGTGTAATATCACTCATGGACCATTATTTTTTACTCAGGGTAAATGCGTAACTTCATCAGACCCTTTCTCTCTTTTTGCTGCGTAACTGCAGGTGTAGACCTGTGTTTGTGACCGCGTAACTGGTTTTCTATTTTGTCAATGTAATTGCGTACCTCCAGCTGTGGACCTATCTCTGGGACAGCGTAACGGCGTAATTTCGTCAGAGAATTTCCCTTATTTGTCTGTGTAACTGGGTCTAGGGATAAATCCATCCTCTCCCTTCTTGGCGTAAGTGCGTAACTCCAGCCCTAAATCCCTTTTATGTTAGGCCATTGTCACTTAATTGGTTGTTTAGCATTACGGTACCTTGATTTTTTAAATACGCATGATAGATGCTAAAAATTAATTATTATTAATTATTAAATTGCAAACAAGTTGTATACGAATTTGAAGAAAATGAGTAAATATTACTCATGAGAATGTAAATCCCTCATATATTTTAATTATTTGCCCTCAAAATGTAGATGAGGGCTGGTCATCCAATCATGTGACTTATGGCCTTAGCGTAACTGCATAACTTCAGCCCTGAATCCTTTCTCTTAATCTCCACATAACTGCGTAACTTTCTCAGATAATTTCTCTTCTGCTCATCGTAAATCACAGCATAAGCTTACAGTCGATAGTGCATCAACAGTATAACCAGGGATTATCAGATATAGATCTTTAATGATTCTGAATAAATTCAAAATGGTCACCAAGTGTGTTTCCGAACAATCAGAGCAAACTGGTTATGTCATTCGTTGTCTCTTCATGCATCGATGATGTTTACCAAGTTTCATAATGAACACTTAAACATTTCCAAAGATATAGATCATTAATTATTTTGCATAAATTAAAAATGGTTGCCAAGATTTCTGCCCAATCAGAGAAACAACTTCTGTCATTCATCCTATGTCTCTTGATGTATCAATGAGGTATATCAAATTTTACATCAAGCACTTGAACGGTATCAGCGATCATAGAGATCATAAATGATTTTGGCGGATTCCACGCAAAACTGTACCACTAACTCCCATTTTTGTCCGTCCTTGACGGAATATGACATTAGTAACACCAATAACTTGGAAGACATCATAAACAAACAAAGTTCTCTGTACTTTATTATCTAAAATGTGTCAATGAATTGCATAAGATGAAAATAAACATTAGTGCCCCTATGAATTATTTGTACAGTTTTTAGTTTAGCGGAACAAAACACAAATGACATTAGTAACATTTGTGTTACTAATGTCAGTTGTCCATCAAAATCTATTTGAAGAAATGTACAAGAAATTTCTTATAACAGAAGCACTTGCATATGCTCAGTGGAATTAGGCCAAGCATATTGATATATCTGTACCATTGTCAGTGTATGTCGTCACCCATGCTGTACTATTGAACCTTTTCAAAAAAGTTCTAATGTCCTTTCCATCAAGGGAGTTAGACGGAATTTACATTAGAAACGTTTTTAAATGCTCATAGTATTGATGTATTGGTATTTAATACACTGGCAATGGTACATATATCTCAATAAGGTCAAGCTAGTACCACTGTAAATCTGTAATTGAATAATTTAACTGACATTTGTTTTGTGGTGAATATTATAAATAAAGTTGGACGGACATATGACATTAGAACAAATGACATTAGTAACTTTTACATTTCTGTCTCTCTATTATACTGCAGATAAGAAATGTGCAGTGTAAAACTGTTTATATTCAGATATGCATACATTACACAACATTTGTGTGTTTAGCTAGCAAACACAGTACAAGACACAGGAGTCAGTTTTTTAGCATTTGTAATGTTACAAACGTCATTTTCCGGTGAGACAGACAATTTGACGGAAAGTGGTATAGTTTTACGTGGAATACGCCTTTTGCATAAGTTCAAGATCGCTGTCCATCCTTCCCACCACTCAAGGGAACTCATGTAATTTATTCATTACAAGTCTCTTGATACATCGATGCTGTATACCAAGTTCCGTATAGAACACTTAAATGGTACCAGAGAAATACATCATTAAAGTTTTTGCATAAATTAAAGATGGCCGCCAAGGTACCGAAATACGGTAAAAAACTACACTAAGAAACTTTTAGTAAAGCGGTTGATATTTGGCTTGCTGGGTTGCATACTCAACTCTCCCTCCGGCACTGAAGAGCAGTATGCAGGAGAGAGAAGCAGGAACTATTAATTCACAAACCAGATGACATCATAATTC